>MU192570.1:0-21910 GCA_016904865.1 Pissodes strobi | reverse complement strand
CGCAAAATGTCTTTATTTTTTATGAGTTGTTAGTAAGATTCTGTATAGTATGTAAGTAACATGCTGTAAAAGTACATTTTCGTATCTGTGAAATATTGTTTGCATGCATGCAATTGCTGACTGACAGTTTTCATTTATATTTTGACACTCACCTACTTACATCTAATTATTATTTATAACAGTTTATAGAAAAACGTTTTTTTTTATCTCTTGAACATATCCAAATAAACCAACGAAGATCGCAAAATAACGAAATAAGACCAACATTTTTTTAATTCATAATATTTTCCTCTATAAAATCTGATTTCAAAAATATATAGTTTCTTGATGTTTGTTTCAGCCGTTTTTGAGATTTTAAGTTTAAAATAATAGCGAAATTAAGATCTACATTGGCTTGAAAAACTAACATTTGTTAAAATCGCATATTGAAGCAACGCTTCAATATGTGTCAAAACTTAAATTTAACAAACCGAACATTTCAAGGCAACCTAGATTTCAATTTCGATTGAATTATTATATTTTGAACTTAAATATCTTAGAAATGGCTGAACCAAATATCATGTAAGGCTTTTTCTTGTCCCTCTAATAGGCGCAAAACCTTCACTCCAGCTTAGAAGAAACAGAGTGGATAATTTCAAATTAAAAGAAAAATTTAAAATTTAAGAATTTAAAATTGAAACTGAAGGAATTTACGTGTATCGTATACGTAAGCTAAAACGAGTTGTCGTCTAAGTGTACAAATTAGGCCCTAGCTCAAATGTCAGATAGTAGGTGGGGTATTTTTTAAGGCACCACGAGCTTGTAGACGTCACAAGCAAGAAATACCCCAAAGTTGAAATATGGAACTCGTTTTAGCTTAAGCTTCACGACGAAATAAAAAGATAACAAAAATAAGTTGGAAATTAAATCAGATTTGAATGCCAGAAATTTATCAGTATTAACAATATAAAAATAAAGCAAATACTCAAATATTAATCTAAAAACCAAAGTCAGTAATAAACGATAACAATAAAGGTAAAATCACTAAATCCAGAACGTTTCAATTACTGAGCACAAATAGTATAAATCAAGTATACTTACTTCTTATTACTTCCCCGTTGGAACACTGATACTAAAGCTAATTAAATAAAAAAGGTAGATAGGCGAACAGAGAATCGATTTATTACCAAAAAGGAAAAAAAAATATCGTTTATAAAGATGAAAACCCTAATGAGTTAAAATATCAAGTAAATTATAAGAGAAAATACTAATAATCGTGGTACCCCGGTACTCTCGGCTTATGCCTTACAATAACGACTATAAATAAAGAAGAAAGCGATTAACTTTACTCAGTTACTGATTTGCCTAAGCAAACGCTCAAAATATTTGCTGTACTGAGAACTTAAAAGTCTGACTCAATCTGTTGTTGACATATAGCTAAAGAAAAACTTATGTTCGGAAATAACGTTATAAAAAAAGTATATATAATTTGCGCAACCATCAAGTAATCACCTATTATAAGAAAGATTCAAGTAACGCAAATAATTAATCACTTAAAGTCGCTAAACACCCAAATCATGATTTGTTTACAAGAAGTTACACTACTAACTATTTATATTTATGTAGGTATTGGTTACCATATTTTGGTAACGGCCGCGTAATTAAGATAACTGGTATGACTAAGCGTTATTGAAAGCATCAATCGATCAAACCTTAAGGAATAAAATATTTTAAATTAAGAGCAAATACTCCGTTAACGAATAATGCAAAGTCCACTAGGCCGTGGTAGCACTCTAAATACAGGTATCTAAAATTAATGACCGGTGGAAAAAAAATACAACTTACAACGTTATTGAATTTAGTTAATTGAAAGTTCAATAAGAGAAATCTAGACTTGTTTTAGCTTAAACAAAATTGACCAGATATATTAAGGCTCAGTCAAAGCGCAACGGGCATACACTGCCCGTTGCGAGGCGAGCATTGGCCCAGACCCTTCCCAGTTTTGGTCTTTTTCTCGGTCCAGACGGAGCCAACAAAGCATTCCAAACCTCGTCTACCTGAACGGTGTTGAATGCAGTGGGTCTCGGGGGGTTGTAGACGCATTTGCGTCATTTTTCAAAAGTGTATACCGAGGTGTATACTCACCAAAGAAGGATGTCCCTTTTCAACCGACCATCTATTCTAACAACGTACATCTATGTATAAAATCGCTCTCCGACTCTGATATTTTGAAGGCATTTTGCAAACTCAAGCCAAAAATGACTCAGGGTCCCGACAACGTGCCAGGCTTTTTGGCGCGTGACTGCAGGTTTGTCCTGCTTCAGCCTATCTCTTATATCCTCAATTTATGCCTAAAAAATGATCGGTTTCCGGACTGCTGGAAAACCGCGAAAATCTGTCCAATATTTAAAAAGGGCAGGGTGGATTTGGTCGACAACTACAGACCCATATGTCTACTTAGTGTGTTCGCAAAGGTCTTTGAAATGGCGATGTATGAAAGAATCTTTTCAGAGGTAAGGTGCGTACTTACACCACTACAGCATGGATTTTTTTCTGCAAGAAGTACTGTTACTAACCTAGGTTGTTTTATGCAATATACCAGTAACACTTTAAATTCCCAACTGCAAGTTGACACAGTATACACCGACTACTCAAAGGCCTTTGATCGACTTGATCACTCGATACTCCTGAGGAAGCTGGCTGCTTTTGGATTCGATCAAAAACTATGCAATTTTATCTCCTCATATCTTTCAAACCGCCAGTTTTATGTTGAGCATAGAGGACATAGATCCTTATCTTTCGAGGCTACCAGTGGAGCTCCGCAGGGTAGCAACCTAGCCCCCCTGCTATTTTCATTGTTTATTAATGACATAACTGAGATATTTAACAGCAACGTCCTTCTCTTCGCTGATGACCTTAAACTTTTCTCAACCATCCACTCTCTGGAGGACTGTTTGAGGCTCCAGAAAGACCTTGGCAGCCTGAATCAATGGTGCACGGATAACATGCTCCCCCTTAACGTCGGCAAATGCAAAATCATGACTTTCTCTTTGAAAAAGAATCCCATTCTATTTCAGTATAGTATAATGTCGTCAGTCTTGGAACGAGTTGAGAGCTTTAGAGACCTTGGCGTGTACTTTGATCCGCGACTCTCTTTCAATACACATGTTCAAAAAACAAGAGAAGCATCCATAACGATGCTGGGATTTGTGATTCGAACGTGCAAGCCTTTCGAAAATATCCAGTCACTCAGAGTATTGTACCATTCGTATGTACGGTCCAAGCTGGAATACGCATCCTTAATATGGAGCCCTTTCTATCAAGAATACATTAACGCTATTGAGAGCGTTCAGAGAAGGTTTTTGAAATATCTCGCTTTTAAAACGGATGGTACTTACCCTGCTCGTGGTATCGATCATACATTGTTGCTTGGTAGATTTGGATTTCCGTCACTTGCCCAAAGGCGAAATTATGTCTGTTTATTATTTTTATTTAAACTAGTTAGGGGTTTGGTAGACTCCGATTATCTGCGGAGTTGTTTATTTTTCCGTGTTCCTCCTATTGCTACAAGATCCAGGACCTTATTCTACCTGCCATCAGCATCAAATAATCTAATGTTAAGAGAACCCATATATAAAATGTGTGCCCAGTACAACAATATTGTTGCCAACCTCGATATTTTTCATATGTCATTAAGTCAGTTCTCGTATCAACTTAAAAAACTTATTTTTATATAATTTGTGATTTGAATTTGTATTATACAATTTATTATAACTATGAACTAACACAATGTGTTAATTATTGTTACCTATTCACTAATTTGTATTTTTCACTTATATTTGTACATTATTGTCTTATAAATGAATTTCCTGTTAGAAATGCTTAAATAAATAAAATAAATAAACCAGATTTGTTTTAAGTTAAACGCAATTAAGCAGATTTTTAGATTAAAAAAAACATGAGGCAAACAAAAGGTTTAACTTCATCAGAAAGGTATACCTTATTTAATAAAAAAAAAGGTTAAAATTATGTTCGTTAGATAGAAAGGAAAAAATTAATGGCTCAAAAGCTAATTAGCCAGGTATACACTAACCAGCAATTAACGTAAATATATATAAAAAATACATTTCTCACAGTTCGAAGACAGCTCCTCCAGAAGTAATTGTTCACCCGCGGAACAAGAGAAACTGCATGTAGAAATCAGCTACTTCCCCAACTGAAGAAGGAAGGACTTTACGGGTGGAGTAGCCTCCGTCAAAGAGCTAGCAGAAAGGCAGGTTTGACCAGCAGGAAAGACCCGTGGATAGGAGTAAAACCCGTCGGTAGAACCCTGTAGAACATCAATATATTCAAGGTTCCACTCATCAAGAAAGCATACTCAGAGCAACAATAAAAAAAAATATCCAGAGGGAAAAAATCAAGGGTAAATTACCTGTAAGGGTCTCGGAAGCTCACGCCTGAATCACCAGGCTACAAGGATGGACGAGAAGGCCTCTGTAAGAGAGATTAAAGTGGAATTAAAATCCATCCACATGACTTTACAAAATGGTGGCATTCATAGAAAAGAAGATTCGAAAAAAACGTAAAAACACTCACCTGTCTAAATTAGCATTTAAATCTTCCAAAGGGCAGTTTCAGACACCAGACACTAAGCAAAAGGCAAGGCACAAATATGGCCTGAAACTTGAAAAGAGAAGGCCCGGCTGCAGAATCCCTCAAAAAGCAAAATCAAAAAAATATATATTTCCAGCCGGCACCCAAAGTTGCAAATTTGACGACAGGTTGACTCAACAGTGGCGCCGAACCAAAATCGCCAATCCAACGTGGAATAATATTTCAACCCTCACTACGAAAATTATGACTGACAATAATTACGCTTTACAACCAAAAACTGATAACCAATCAAAATTTATTACGCAAAAATCAATAAATCTCAACACTTGCGCACTAGGTTGAAGATTTCAGACAATGACACGAATAGGGAAACGGATATTAACCTCGGAACCCGTACTTTCGAAATTCAATCCGTCCAAATTTGAAGTTTGTCTAGTGACGCAAATTTTATTTTCCATTGAAACGAACTACAGTAGCGTAGATCGAAGCAACACTACTGGGCGCGACTACGAGGGTGTTTCGCTAACAAATATAATTGCCCTTGGAACGCTAAATGGTGGCAGCGAGTTCTAATGCTATTTTCGCAATCAAAAATATCGGCCCGTGATAATCAACAAACTATATGTTTTTAAAATCATTTGTTTATTTTAACAGGTCCAAAAGATAATACTTACTTCAACTTTGGTATAAACAGTTTTTTCTAACTTATAATAAACCCTGTGCAGTCCTCACAATCAATAATGGTAAGCAATGTGGATGCATCATGCATTGCGCAATAATCAAACTACATCTCACATTGGATTAAGTAGCTCTAGATAGGCGAATGCCACTTTATATTTAAAATTTAATTATTTACTGAACATTCTGCATTAGACATAGACATAGACATAACGTTTATTTGACCACATTTTGTACAAAATTTTACAATTGCAGCAAGTCAGATATATATGATGTACATACTTAGAGAGTAAAACGTACTAAAATTCTACCATAATTAAAATAACATATAAAGCTCACTGTAGGAGCATAACACAGATTTTTAGTAAATATACCTAAGTCAATAAAACGAGATTACTACATATAAAGCAATAAAACAAACAAGGAAACGAACATTAATTAAAGTTCAAAATAAGTTTGGGGATTTACGACATCAAAATATTCTGATATTGTGTAGAAAGCCTGCACTGCCAGGAATCTTTTAATAACAATTTTAAATATTTTGCCATTAAGATTTTTTACAGGTGTTGGTAATACATTATACAGATTAATATTCAAAGAGTTCTTTAAAGATTTGCTCAGCCTATATCTACTAGACCTAATTAAATCAGCAGATCTTGTATCATAGCGATGTATATCCGAATTAAGCAACAAATCTCTCTTGTTTTCATGAATTTGAAGTAATTGGTAAAAAATATACAACGCCGGAAGGGTCAGCACTTTCGTATCAACAAAATGTGGCCTGCAATGGTCACGATGACTAGCCCCTACAATTATACGAATAGCTCTTTTCTGCAGTCTAAAAATATGCAACGAGTTGGACGAGTTTCCCCACAGAACAATTCCATAGGAAATATGTACATGGAATAGCGAAAAATAGACATTCAGAATAGATTGCCGATTTAGGGTCGACTTTAACCTTCTAATGACAAATATAGCCGATGACAACTTACTACGTAGTGAAACCACGTGTGAAGCCCAGCTCAGAGTATCGTCGAGTGTCAAGCCCAATACCTTAGCGCTTTTCCCCTCAACGATGTCACGACTTGTTGAAAATACTAGTTCTTGAGTCTTACTTGCGTTTAACTTCAAACAATTTTGCGAAAACCAAATGTCAGCTCTTTGAGCTAGCCCTCTACTACTATTTTTTAAATCTTCAATATTTTTGCTACTACATAACAAAGATGCATCGTCTGCAAAACATATGCACTTGTGTGGAGAGAGAAATGAGAAAAGGTCATTAATATATATAACGAACAGCAAGGGCCCAAGAACTGATCCTTGGGGTACCCCACTGTTCACCGCAGCATAACTCGAAACGTCATCCCCAAGGGAGACACACTGAGCTCTTGAAGAGAGATAAGATTGCAACAACTGCAGGGGTCGCCCTCTGACGCCATAGCGATAGAGTTTTTCGATAAGAAGGCTATGCGAGACGCAGTCGAAGGCCTTACTCAAGTCACACAGAATTAACTCTACATGTTCTCCCTTCTCAAGGCCCTCGACTATGTCATGCACTATCTGAACAAGAGCTTTTATCGTAGATCTGCCCTCTCGGAAACCATACTGTGAACTGTCAAGCAGATTGCTTGACTCAAAATAGTGGCCTAAATTATTTTTGATTAAAGTTTCGAAAACTTTTCCAAATATTGGAATAATGGAAATCGGCCTGTAGTCATCGACAGTATTTGGATCACCTTTTTTAAAAACGGGTACTACCCTGGACAATTTCAGGGAGTTTGGAAAAACACCACTATTTATACAGAGATTAAATAAATATGTTAAAGGCTTCACTATATAAGAAGATATATGTTTTAAGATTATACTGTTAATGTCGTAAACATCGTATGATGCTGAGTTTTTAAGTGAAACTATTGCATTCATAACTTCCTCCTCAAGAATCGGTAGAAATGCAAACGATTTGGGAGCCAGAGGGATAGAAGATACAATCTCCTCTTGCAGATTTCTATCAACTGATATACTTTTAACTATTTCAGATGCAACCATTACAAATCGATTGTTAAAATCGCTAGCTGTTAAAAGAGACGCACTAATATAGTCTCGGCCATGATTTCTCTCCATATTAATGATATTCCATACACTTTTCGCTTTATTTCTAGAGCCATTAATGTAATCACCATAGGCTTGTTTTTTAGCATTCACTATAGAGTACTTATAATCCTTTTGCAAGAATTTATATATAGTTTTGGAGCTTTCGCTCTCTGTCGCATCCCTTAATAATTTTACTGTTGATAGTGTTTTTCTCTTTTCCCTTAGTTCACTAGAAAACCAGCGAACAGGGGGTCGATCAGATCTGATATTCTTTAAAGGAAAATTTTTACAAATAAGGCTTTGGCAATTGGTATTCAGGAAAGTAGCCAAAAATTCAACACTTCCTGATTCATAGTATTCAGACCAGTTCAGAGCTTCAAGGTCCTGTTTTATAGCTTTAAGTGAGGCACTAGTCACTTTCCTAATTTTAAATATGTTTGGCTCAGAACACACATTAAGATCCAATTGCATAAATTGCCCATAGTGATCCGATAAACATGGATCCACGACACCCGACACAAAGCAATGCTCAGGGATATTAGTTACTATATTATCTATGCAACTAGCGGACCTAACAGTCACCCTAGTGAAGTCCGTAATGCAGGCCCTCATGCCAAAACCATCCAAGGTAGAAACCAACTCGGACAAACCAGCGGAGGTACCCAAAAAATTTATATTAAAATCGCCGAGAATAATTATTTTTTTTTTCATACTTATTGAAAAAGCAATGGAGCAACCCGTCCAACTCATGCAGGAACGTGTCAACGGAACCAGCACAAGACCTATACAAAGTAACAATCAAAAGCTTACCATGGTCAATCTCTACGGCACAAAACTCAGCATCCAATTCCCTACAATATGGCTTAACACTTATAGGTTTACACACAATATTTTTACGGACATATATACAAACGCCACCGTGAATATGATCAGTCCTATCATAATAGGAAACCAATTTGTACTCACACAAATTAACACATTTAAGAATACTGTCACGACACCAGTGTTCACTTATACATATTACATCGTACAATTGCTCATTCGCAAAAAGCGAGAGTTCGTCAGATTTATTAGCTAAACCCTGAATATTCACATGAAATAGGACTCCGATCTTGGTCGCGTACCTGATCGGACTGGACTGTGTACCCAGGAAAGTGCACTGCGGATTTTTACCCTTTTTCGTTTAAAATTACCTGTTTAATCGCCCTTCTGTCTGGCTTGCTTTTAACGACATTAGTTACTAGTAAAGGCCCTAGTGAGCTTAATATTAGCAATTTTTCAGTCTCCGGGGACGGACCCCCGGTTCTATTAGAGCACAAAATGGAACAGGATGATGACTGCTCATCCCTTAAGTCAGAGGACAGCCGTTCGTCTGTGCCTAGCGACAGAGTAATGGATAAAACTCGTTACATCCACGCTAAACTGTCTAAAAACACTGACACTTGCACTGAATGCGCTAAAAGCCACCTTGAGCTCTCAAGTATTACAGGCAAAAGCGTCACGTCGACTCTAATCCCGCAATTAAATAGAGCCATTGACCATTTAAAGGCTCAACACCAACTTAGGTCAACGTCCTCCGTCCTAAAAAAGGACATTAAATCGAAAATTGACACTGGCAGAGTCCAGGTCAAGAAGACAAAAATCGAAGAAGCTCACGACATGGAGATCCCTAATGAGGATAGCAGGAAGAGACCGGCAAATAGCCCACTTGAAGCCGCAATAAGTAGCGATAAATCCGCAGATACCTCTGCGACCCTGATACAGAACAAAGACCTCGAACCCTTTAAGACACCCTACAAAACTATAGGGTTGAAAAAGAACATTAAAATTGTAAACTTAGACTTCGGAGGGCCCTCGGTATCTACGAGCAATAGATACGAGGCCCTTTCAGACCTAGAGGATGACAGTAGCACGGTATCTAACCAGGACGTGACGAAAAAGAACCCTAGTAGGGCGAGTGCCAGATTAAAGAAGAAAACACAAGCCCCAATCAAGACGAAACCAGGACCACCACCCCCTATTGTATTGCAGGGCAAAATAAACAGCCATAAGAAGCTCCAGGACGACATGCAAAGGATGCATATTACCAAATTTTCTATTAAATATGCTAAAAACAGCACGATTATTTATCTAGAAAATGAAAAAGACTGGCAGGTTTTCAAACGAAATTGTGATAATGAGAGTTTGAAATACCACTCTTATGCCGAAAAGCATCAAAAGACAAGGGCATATGTTCTTCGGGGATTAGATGGGGACATCCCCATTGCCGAAATTAAAAGGCAGCTCTTAGAGGAGTACGAATACAATGCCAAGAACGTATTCGAAATGAAGAAAACGTATGTACCCCTCTACTTAGTTGTTCTCGACGCATCCTACACTCTAAGAAAGGTCCAGCAAGACATAAGGACCTTAATGAATATAAAAGTCACTTGGGAGAATCGGCGCAGCACAAAGCCCATAATGCAATGCCGCCGATGTCAGGGCCATGGGCATTCTATGTCCTACTGCAAACGAGACTTCAAATGCTCAAAATGCGCCCAAGGACATGAAATTACTTCATGTACCTCGGAAGTTATTAAATGTGCGAACTGTGGAGGCCCTCACAGGGCAATAAACCCAGACTGCCCGGTCTACCAATTTAAACTAAATCAGCTGCAAAACGCAACAAGCAGCAATAATAAAACCGCCCCAAAGAAGCTAGTTCCTGCACCCTTGCCCGCCACGCCGGCCTGGCAGGGGCAAGGTCGTCTGAGTCAAGGCCGGGGTACAAAACCAAGACCCCAACCCCCACCGCAGCCCCAGGAAAAGCGCCCACCCCAACAGCGCCCCCAGGGAAACTACGAGAGCGACTTCCCTAATACTCTTAGAGCCGCCCCCCCGCAAGCTCAAACAGACCCGCATCATAGTAAGGTAGGTGCTCTTGCTAGTAATGTGACTGATCAGTTTTCTAACTTACACAACGTAGTAAACGAGATTAACTCGCTAGTGAACGTCTCAGAGTTGTTCTTTGCATTGGACGAGTTTTGTTCAATGCTTAAAGCATGTAACGGCGACAAGGCTCGTGTAATGCAGGGAACGATTCAATTCTTTTCGACTGAGATTTACAAATACAATATATAATTGATGACTTGTTTCCAATGTATGTTATAAATGTTCTATCATGGAATTGTAACGGTATTAGACAGAAAATCGGCGAATTCAAGCATTTTTTGTATAATTCCAACTTTCAGGTTGTTTTTCTACTAGAAACCTTTTTGCCCGAAGATTTTTTGCTCAAAGTCCGTGGGTATACCGTCGAGCGCTTCGATAGGCGTGCCCGCGGAGGGGGAGTGGCCTGTCTGGTGCATAGGTCGCTGCGATATAAAAGGAAAAATCGCATCGATTCTCGCATAGAACACGTAGCCATCGAGTTGGACGGTGGCCTGTGCATCAGCGGCGGCTACGCTCCACCGGCATTGCGCCTCACGCAAAACGACTTTGCAGTATTCTTTACCCCCGGCAAAAAATCATTACTTATTGGCGATTTCAACGCCAAACACGTTGAGTTTGACGATGCCAGCACCACACATAAAGGCACCGTTCTTCGGAATTTTCTAGAGAACAACCTGGAAATCCTATATCACAGAACAAGATATCCCACCTTCCACAGTGGAAACACGTCTTCGTACCTGGATGTAGCGATGACCCTGGGAATGGCAGGGGTAGCGCCGCCTAAAGTTGTTTGCAACTTCAACTCGGATCACTTGCCAATTAAGATGAGCCTAGCTAACACTAGGCGGCCGGAAGCCTATGGGAAATTTATTTCTTATAAAAATCTTGATTGGCGGGTGTTTCGACAGAGGCTGAGCGATGCAACTGTCATCCCTGGGCAAATCGAAACTATCCAGGAACTAGAGACTCAAGTTGACACTTTAACCCGCAACATCCAGCACGTCAGAGACGCTTTATGTCCGGTAGTCAGGAGGAAACCATTCGTGGAAACTCTTCCTGACGACATCCTAAACCTAATCAATTTCCGGAACCGAATTCGTCGCAGGTGGCAGAGGAATCGCGCTGCAATCGACAGAGTGAGGCTCAACGCCCTGACGGAACAGATAAGGGTGAATATCCGCAATTACAGAGAAGCGAAGTGGATGAAGTTCGTGAACGAGCTCGGCACAGAGGACGGTTCCCTGTGGAAACTTGCGAGGCAGGTTAGAGGAGGCCCGGTCGACATTCCCGCCATTTCACACAATGGCGAGGATATCATAGATACCCGTGGGAAGACTGAGGCCTTCGCTGACTTCCTCGAGAGTGTACACGGAGAGATACCTGATACTGTGCCATTGCACGCTCAAGTAACAGAGGTAATAAGGCCCTTTTTGAAACAATATCCGATCCCGCCCTCTGTAATGGATAAACTCCGAGTCACCCCGTCAGAACTCCGCAGTGCCCTCGGCCATCTGCCAAAGAATAAGGCTCCGGGACCTGATACGATCCCTAACCTGCTCCTCAAAAATATCCCTACCAAAACCCTTATACAATTAATGCATATAATAAATGCCATAATTCGTTTGCAACATTTCCCTAATTCCTGGAAGATCGCGCACGTAGTACTGTTCCCTAAGCCCGGGAAAGACCCTAGACAAACCAGCTCATATAGGCCCATTTCGTTATTAAACACACTGAGCAAGCTCACTGAGAAACTCTTATTGCCCAGGATGAGCAGGATAACCCTGAACCGTCGTGTACTCCCTCAGGAGCAGTTCGGTTTTCGCAGCGGACATAGTACTAATATGCTCGCTGCGAAGATCGTGCAGGATATATACGACGGATTCAATATAGGGCATTGCACGTCCCTACTACTCCTGGACATAGAGAGAGCATTTGACCGGGTATGGCATGATGGATTGCTGTATAAGCTTTTCATCACATACAGTTTTCCACTACATATCGCAGCATTAGTGGCGTCATACCTGGTCGGGCGCACCTTCTCAGTGCGCATAAATGAGACATTCTCATCCCGGAGAATGATCAAGGCAGGGGTACCTCAGGGAACGGTACTATCCCCACAGCTATTCAATTATTACATAGCAGATCTTCCATCCCACCCTGAAACGTCCCTCGTGTTTTACGCGGACGACACAGCCCTCTACTCCCACTCCGCATCCGCACAGGAGGCGACAAATAACCTTAGCGCCCATATGGAGCGAGTAACACAGTATTATCAGAATTGGAAAATCCGGCTTAATGCTGGTAAAACGGAGCTAGCCATTTTTTATAGAAAATTCACAAACATTGTATCAGCCCCTATCCTAATCAACAATACCCCCATCCCTCCCAAAACATCCGTGAAATACCTAGGAATCATTTTTGATATGAGGCTCAACTTTGGAAAGCACATCACTCATGTGCAAGCTAAAAACAGGGAAGTCTTCCATAAGTTGAAGCCTCTTATCAGAAATGGTTCCTGTCTCAGCCCTCAAAACAAGCTCATCATCTATAAGTCAATTATCCGGCCGTATCTGACGTATGGGGCACCTGTTTGGTGCTCTGTGGCCGACTCGCATCTCAAAAAATTGCAAATCCTGCAGAATAAACACCTAAGGGCAGTATTCTCGGCGGACCGGTATACCAGGATCCGGGACTTGCACGCCTGGGCAGGAATCGATTATATCGACGTATATATCGATAAAATGGCGTGTAAGTTCTACACTACTGGAATACGGGGCTCGCCGAGAACTGCCCATATTGCAGATTTGAGGTGCGATGCGGCCATTAGGCCTAAGCATGGCCCCATACACCGCAGAACCACCATGTACTTTACGGAACCGCGGCCACCGGAATAATTGACTTTCCTGTCTTCCCACATTTCCCTAAAACCACCCCCATCCACCCCTTCTGCGCCCCCTGATGTTGTCGATAAAACGACAAATATCAGGAGCGCAGAAGTTGCAGATCTCAGCTTCGACACGGCGACCCAAGGCAAGCTCCCCTCCACTACACCGAAAAGTGTGGTGGGCGGGGCTTGCTAAGGGACCTGGCCGAGCTATAAAAGCTAACCGTCTTGACTGTATTAAATCAGTCTTAACGCTGCTCCCAAGTCGCCTCCATGCTCCCCTGTTCCGGCAGGCGAAGTATGGCACGACGAGCCGGGACTATGCCTAATACCTTGTTACAATTCTCACCTCACCGAAGCTAGTAGCTTGCTACTAGCCTCCTATCTTTTACCTATGTGTATGAATGTTGTGAATGTCCTGTGTTGTGCGTGAACCAAAGAATCGTGTAATGGGGTTTTTCCTATTGTTTTCCCCATGTAACTACCCCTCACTATCCCACCCCCCGGAAAACAAGTCATCAGTTCTATTGTCAGCCGTGTGTAATCTCAAACTGCAAAATATCTGAAAGGTTTCACCTAAGTAGATCAGTTGCGTTACTGGAAAGAGTGCCTAGCTACAAGCTGGAACACAGCTTTGACTCACCATCGGTCATTTGCATTGAGTGAGCATGCTGGGGGGATGCTGAGACGCCCTCAGGGCGATCGCTGCCTTCTGGCGCGTGTTCATTATATATGTCGAATACAAGCTGTGTATTGTAAACTAGGTATATGTATACAAATGTAACTACCTAAATAAATGTTGTTGCTTGCTTGCACATGAAATACATTCAAAGTTTTTTTGTTGCTTACTCTCGGGGAGCCAATTATTTTGGGTCCATGTTTTTGTTTTTCAAGTGAAAAAACTTGTTAATTTTTGTACCGGTTGACCACAAATTAGGGTCCAGGATGTCAGTTGAATGATCTTGAAAAACACCCACCTTAAAGGATGAGTATTCGTTGGGATACTTAGAGTCTAGTCTTTGGCATGTCACTTCGGGGAACATTGTGCATAAATATGTTTTTAAATCTTGCTCAGTGCAAGCTGGGTCTGAAATACATGATAGTAAACAAAGGCAGGTGAAGCCTTTAATTTGCAATTTAAACCAGTACCTACAATGGTTTTTTGCCGAGGTCTCCTAGATCTAACAATAGACCAAGAAGAGCTATCCTGTATTTGGTCTGAGTTAGTTAGCTCACCAATAACTTGATGCGTTTTAGCTTTCAAGACCGCGCTCGCCACCGCCTGAGAAGTGATGTTTGGTTTAAATCGTGTAAATTTCTGTACGTCGGAACCTGCATTATGCATCCTCGATGAATCTTCCATCCCTACTGCTGTTTGAACTGTTTGGAGACTCGGCAGTCCACGCTGGGTACGACTTGATCTTGTTACCTTTTGCTGGTCGGTGAAGAGTGGTGGTGGTGGCGCTTGCGGAATAGTATCACGGCCCGCATCTATGAAATTCGGAATAACCGCGACTGCGGCGCTCCGTGTATCTTGAATTTCGGAGCCCGAGCCGATAGGCGTGGGCCCCCTAACATCGTGAATAAATGTTTGTTTTGATTCTGCGGCTAACCGTTTAACCTCACTTTCGTGCTGTGATTTTAAGAGCGTGTTTATTACGTTAAGTTGTTCATTTGACTTCTCTAGTTCCTGAACAAGCCTCCTTTGGGAATCAGCATCTATTTTGGCAACCTTTAGGTCCGCTCTAAGATGTATACATGCAACCTCACAGCAAGCCACAGCCTTCTCCGACGTAATTTGATCGGATTGGGACTCATAAAACACATCCTGCTCCGAATTTCTCACTAGAAACTTTACTGCACTTTCACTAAAGGACGAAGTACTATCCGGCACTTTCCTAAACACTATATAATTAATTAGTTCTTGTTTATTCAACTTTTTTAATTCGTTTGCAATCGATGACAATCCATCCACCGCCATGTTAATTAAAGTAACCATTGCAAAATTACAAATTGGTTTGTTGTTGAATTCAGGAAAATTATTATTTTAGATAGATTTTACCTAAATATTATTAAGTAACAAGGTCAAAGCTGGGTAAACAATAACATTAAAATGTGTTTTGCTCAGTAATAGAATATTATGTACTTAGGAGGAAGAGTTACAGATTCTTGACGGATTTTGTTATTTGCTGGACGATGCGCAACCAAGCAGCAAGAACGCAGATCGAAAATGTACTTTTCTTCTAAAGTACGAATACAATTTTTTCTGCGATCGAAAATTAATCAAATATGTATTGATATTTTTGAAAGAGACGAAACAGCAGTCGGAATACTGTTATCTGGCACACATATTAGTGCAAGATCCGGTATTAGAAATATATACCCTCATCAGTTATTTGACGATGACAAGGATTATATGTTAGATAATATATAGAATGATAAATCGCGTGCCGATGGTGTTATACAGGGTGAAACAAATTCGCTTCTCACTATTGGGATCTCGTAAACGATAAAATATACAGCAAAGTTTAAATTGGGGCAAAGTTGCTCCATTTAGTGCTCAGTATTTTGACATTTTGAAGTTTAAGATATCTCGAGTACTTCCGGAGATATCCGCCAAAAACCGTTATTTTCGATTTTTGTTTTTAATTTTTTTCTGACGTTATTTTTGGAAATATGAAAAAATATTAACATTTTCTAGAGGCACTTTTTAACGGTCTACCCTAAGATGTTGTCAGTTTTCTAAATCAACGTTTCGATTTCTCAGAACCTGATGATAGGTGCAGAATCTAAATTTAATATATTACATTAACTCTGAAAGTTTTCGTCAAGATCGATATTTTCACGAATGGTGTACGTAAGAATATTACACGGAGTAAGGAGCATGTTCTCTCTTTTACTCAGCAGCTGCCTGGCCCACACCTGCGACTCTGGATCCCCGTCACTCTCCACGCTCGCGGTCAAAACCTAACATCTAAAATCTAGGCAACCATTGATGTGACAAATTTTTACCAAGGCAACCTAATACTATTGAGCAGGGTATAAAATAACCTTTCATTTGATAAAAAAAATCGATTAAATAACTGATGAGGGGATATTAACAACGCTTGCTCACCTGTTTCAACCTGACAACTTCATCGTTGTGCTGAAAGTAAGCAACCTATATTTCTCCAATTCCTTGAATCACATTCTCTCAGCTAATGCTCGTTTTTTTTTCAATAACAAAATCCAAGGTGTTCCAAAAAAGTTAATTAGAATTTATGTTATACAGGGTGAAACAAATTCGCTTCTCAATATTGGGATCTCGTAAACGGTAAGAGATACAGCAAAGTTTAAATTGGGGCAAAGTTGCGCAATTTAGTGCCCAGTATTTTGACATTTTGATATTTGAGATATCTCGAGTACTTCCTGAGATATCCGAGAAAAACCGAAAATTTCGAATTTGAGTTTTAATATTTTGTCACGTTATTTTTGGAAATATCAAAAAAATAATGACACTTTCTACAGGCACTTTTTAACGATCTATCCTAGGATGTTGTCAGTTTTCTAACTCAACGTTTCGATTTCTCAGATCCGTCTTCAGGTCAATTTTTTTAAATACAGACCTATAATTTTTATAATTTTTTTGCATATTTAGGGGTAATTTCGTAAAATCCACCGCCGGATATTTTTAACTTGTAGGTATTATTAACAAAATGAACACCTCAGACAATTTACATTAGCAACAGTTGATATCTCAAATTAAAAAAAAAAACCTCCCGTAATTTTGTCAGAAACGCCTACAAATTTAAAATATCTGGTGATGGATTTTCCCAAATTATCTCCTAAATATGCAGAAAAATTGGTAAAAACTACAGGTCCTGATTTAAAAAAATTGGCTTGATGATGTTCTGAGAAATCGAAACGTTGATTTAAAAAACTGACAACATCTTAGGGTAGAGCGTTAAAAAGTGACTCTAGAAAGTGTTAATATTTTTTTGATATTTCCAAAAATATCGTCAGAAAAAATTAAAAACAAAAATCGAAAATTTCGGTTTTTCGCGGATATCTCCGGAAGTACTCGAGATATCTCAACCTTCAAAATGTCTTTGCCCCAATTTAAACTTTGCTGTATCTTTTACCGTTTACGAGGTCGCAATACTGAGAAGCGAATTTGTTTCACCCTGTATAACGGCATCGGCACGCGATTTAGCTAGGCCATCCATTTCCCATGTATCAATCTATATATTATCTAACATATAATCTTTGTCATCGTCAAATAACAGATGAGGGTATATATTTCTAATACCGGATCTTAGACTATATGAAAAAGTCAACGTTTTGACAACGCAAAGTTGACGTTAATTTTTGGCTCGCGTTACCATTAAAAAATCGAAATGACAAATACCTGTCATTATAAAATTACGCATTTTAGGCTTAATATTGTACCAAACAATGTTGTGTGTGAGGAGCGCGGTTCCCGTTAATTTTCTTTCCCAATCCACAATACCGTACAGTACGCTCATATTTATTCACATGTCAGTATTCCGGCCAACGCCGGTAAAGTAATATTCACGGAGTATTATTTGCGATTTCCTAGCAACTCTTAACAACACCAGTGTTGGGGAAACACCCCAACATGTGTAGAAACTATCGTTTTTCACTGTATAGTTTGGTGATAACACCCTGTATGTACGTAGAATGAATGAGCCATAATTAAACTCCAAATAGATTTATTTCACCCCGGGTACAACCCAATTTGTACATTTAAATCAGCAAATGTCAAGTTCTTTAATGCCCCTTAGTCCAACCCTAGACGGACGATCCCGTAATTCGAACCTGTACAGCAGTGCTGTCAATATAAGAGATTACAATAGAGCCAACTTTCACTAGTAATGAAAAACGTTTGTAATCGTTTTAAAGTCAATGTATTTTTGTCTCCGTCAGCCTTGTGAACAATCAGTCTGCCAGATAAAGAAAGAAAATAGTCTACCCTTTTAATCTCAAACGAATTCGGCAAAGTGCCAATCCCCACTTTTTATTTGATCGTGGCGCCAGTAGCCGCTCGACGAAAGAAATTATTCAAGTCAATCAAGCAGTGTTACCAGGTCTACTATTTTTATAGTAGATCTACTATTTTTGACCTTTGGCTGCTATTCTACTTTCTTAAAGGTAAATTCTACTATTATTTAGAGAAAAACAGAATAATTGATTAAATATCCTAAAACTACCCGAAGAATATAAAAAATTAAACAGAAATCTTAAAATTCTAACATATTATCTTAATTATTTTTGTGCAGTGCGATCACGTTGCTATTTTTGTGCAGTTTTTAAATTGGCACCACCACCACAAGTTCTGTATATACATATAAGGGAGTCACCGGCTCGTCCTTTGAATCGTTTAAACGTCATTGGCATTTTACTTACGACTTGTGTGTCGGCGTGTTTACTGAAAACCGACTGAATAATATTAAATAGGATCGTTTTTAGTTTTATTTAAAACCTAAACAGTGAATTTGTAATCTACTATTTTTTTTAATCAATCTACTATTTTTTTTACATCAATCTACTACCTAACTATAAAACTGATCTGGCAACACTGCAATCAAATCAGTGCTCTGCAAACACTCCACGTTGCTGGGTCGGTCGTGCCACCGAGCTCTAGCAAGTGCCTCTTCGCGCCAAAAGGTCAAATTCCTTTTTGGGCAATTTCTCTTGTATGCACGAATATTAGAAAATATTTCGTGCACCTCAGTTATCTTTGTCCAAGGTTGGACAAAGACCTCCTTTTGAGCTTTTTTAAAGCAATTCTTCGAAGTTAGAAACGATAGCGATATAGCATCCCCGTTCCCGTTGGAAATTGGAACATAAAATGGCGGAAGGCAGACTGACATTCCTGGTCGAATTCCTGTAAAGCAAGGCAGGTAAAGCAGTCAAAGTGGAAAGGTATGCTGTGTGAAAGTTGCTAAGTTGGAGAACGAAGTATAAAAATAAGAAAGATAAAAACTAATTTTTAAATCAAACAATCAAGACTCTTCAGTAGACATTTCTAATTTTAAGAAACCTTTTGTAATTTTAGTTTTATACTTGAACGAATGATGAGTGATTGAAAGTTTTAGTCTAAGAATTGTACATATATATTTTCTATTTAACATAAAAAACACTGTTTATTTATCTCCATTATATTTAAATGCAATTTACACCTGCATTATTAAATTATATCAATACCGAATACATGTTTCAATTTCTCTCACCACCCTATGTTATACTGTCCATTAAAAGTGGTTAATTAAAATACCACACCCTTCTTTATGGTTTTAAGCAATAATACAAGCAATTTGTGTACCCGACCAACCAGAATAGCTAGTCTTGCGGTTTGTCAACGGGCCGAGAACTTTGACATTTTCGGGCGACTGGGTTCGTCCAACAAACATACCATCTCAAAGACACATCATCAAAACTCGTCCTCAGCTTCACCAGAAGGATGCTGCGATGCACCCTATCAAATGCCTCGAATAAATCCATGTATATGGAATCAACCTGACATTGCTTCAATGTGGGTAACATAACGTGCTCATAAAGCACTAAATTCGTAGTTGTCGATCGTCCACTAGCAATACCGTCCTGTTCGTTCACAATGATTCCCTGGCATAATCAACTAAGCTGATCGTAAACTAGCGCGTCTAAACGATTTGCTGGACAAAACCTCTATAATTACGGACATCCTCTCTATCCTCCGCCTTGTGGGCTTATTAACATCATATAGTATGTACTAGATTAGCTAATGTATATTGACAAATACCATCGGGAGTCGGGACCGCAGCCAGTGGTCTTAGAGGCGCACATTATTTTATTAAAAATCTCGGAGATCTGTACTTAATATCGACTGCATCTGCAAATGCAACGATTGTTTAGCATATTTACAGTAGTGTAATTTCTGATTTTGAACCGAAACCAAGAGTGTAATAATTCGCTACCTCCAAGGCAATGATTTTAAAATCGTCTTAAGTAGAATCGTCCTGCCTAGTAAATTTCTTCCAAGAAACCGCGTATTGCACATAGACTCGAAATTTTAATGGCACTTATATAACCATTATCGGATAAACCGATTTCTAACATAAACAACTAGTTATCTTAATGCTCACAATAAGAAAGATCGAATTTCACTATATTGCGGTATTCCGTACATAATATATTTAAGATAACCAGGTATTTATGTATATTGGGAATTTTGACATATAATTACTTTTTACCCTCTAATAATTTTATATGGACCCACCCCCTGATTCACTTTCTTCCGATTAATATTGATTTTCCAGCCCTCTGTGGAAATACCGAAGTAGCTTGCCACGCTTTTTTTGTCCCTCCTTTTTTCGCCTCGTTTGCGAGCAAGACGTGTCACTAACACTTTCACTGTCACTTGAAATGCGATATCTAGACATTTTTCTTTTTAAAAGGCAAAAGAAAGAACCGAGTTACGGATTCGTTACTTGTCACCGGACGGTACAAAATTCTAATGACGCATCAAGGCGGCAAGCTCGAGCGGTCTGGAACGGCTGAATCATCATGTTTTTTGATAACTTCTTTAAAACTTGTACCGGTTGGGAAAAAATTGTGTACTACAAAATGTAATGGGGACGGCGGAAATGCGAAGGATAACATGTATTTATAATTTATTATTTATGTTTTTTTTTCTCGTATTTTTATACTTCTTTATTTCAGATTGTGATAGGTTGCATAAAATGAAATGACGCCAATAAAACATATATGTTATTTGTCTATTTCTAATATAATTATATAATGGTGCTATGATAGAAAGGTAGAGATTAGTCAAAATGTAAATCTCAATCTAACTCTCAATCTCAATCTAACTAAAAATATGGCTAAAACACATAGGTTGTAAGGCCAAAAAGCAGAAACATCTAAGTAAACGTTAAATTTAGTTTAATATAGTGTATTTCTTTATAGGCTTTTGGTGTTCAGACCCTGTCTGGTACAGGTGCTTTACGAGTTGGAGCGGAATTTCTGTCGAGAAAGTTGGGGAAAACTGTATATTATTATTCTAAACCAACTTGGGGTAAGTGACATATTATAAAAGTTAATTGTGTGTTCTGAAACACGCTTTTAATTACTTAGATAACAATAATTCTTTTTAGATGGGGAATTATTGAATTGGTCAATTACATGTACAGGACGTTTCCACACGTCACAGATTCTTAAAGTAGTTAAAATAACATTGAACGTACAATTAAAAACCACATTGAAATTTAAAATTTGTTACATTAGTACAATCACAAGAGGCACAAAATTTAACGGTTTCTTCGTTATAAAATTATTAAAATATTAGGTCACAGTGCTTTCATAAGATAAAGCGCTGAAATTATTTCCAAGATATTTCATTAAAAAACCTTTTTCTACTCCTATATTTTAATTGATGTTAATAATTTGTCACATTCACAAGACACAGCAGAGTTTATTAATATTAAATGGACCTGGTGGTGAATAGTTAATGTTAAAACCGCCCTTAAAGGAAAACATTTACTAGATAAATATCAAGAACCTTTCACCAGACAAATACTATCAGCCTCCAACGATGATCTCAAATCTTTTTCTGCTAAAAATGCAAAATTGGCTAGATTCTTGGCATTCACCTAATTTTTCAAATACACTGACTCGACAAACCCACTAATCCATACCGTTCATAGACTTCTGGAAGTGACTGAATACTGTTTAACTGAGCTTAATATGACT
>JAEQML010059569.1:0-28441 GCA_016904865.1 Pissodes strobi | reverse complement strand
CACTGTTCGATATTGCATTTTATAAATTTTATTTTGTAGGTATCCCCATAAAAAAATCCAAAACGGATAGATCCGGTGACCTTGGTGCCCATCTTATAGGTCCATTTGTTCCAATCCAGTGCTCTGGAAAGTTATTATCAAGATACGTTTTGACAATTTGCGCATTATGAGCTGCAAAAACAAGTTATTAAGACGCGCCAAAGGAACATCTTCTGTTATTTCCGGTACAACGTTTCTCAGAATGTCGAGGTAATTATTCCCAGTAAGGCTGCCTTCAAATATGTGATATTTGATTTCACTTCCCAGAATAAAACAGGAAACATTAAAGCCAAACCTGCCTTGCCGTTCACGTGGAAATGCAACATGGTTATTTTCCTGTGACCAAAATCTAGCATTATGCCGGTTAAATATACCAGCACTGGTAAAATGCGCCTCATCCGACCATATCACGGTCCTTTCGAAATTATTTTGTGTGTTCAACATTTGTAAATACCAATTACAAAACTCTATTCGACGTTGTGCGTCACCGGGATGTAAATTTTGTACCAAATGGTATTTATATGGTTTAAATTTATGCTTTTTTAATATTGTTTGAACCCTTGATTTAACAACTCCAACAGATTTTTCTACTTGTCTACACGAACTAGTTGGATTTGATTCAACAGAAGCCAAAACGTTTATTTCATCAACCTCACGGTTTTTCTTGTTGTAGCTTTTAGGACGAAGTTTAACAAACGATCCGTGTTCGATTAAATTTGATTTTAGTCTTGTAAAAATTCCTTTATCTGGTTGCCTTCTTTCTGGATATCTAGGAGGATATGATTACATGATTTAAGTAAAATGGGAAAGAGTTATTATTTATTTTATTACCTGTTAAAATATAATTCCAGAGCCTCATCTGCGTTTTCATTACATTGAATGTAAGTTACGAGCATTTCGTACTTTTCATAATTTTCCAAAACCGCGTTGTCACCCATGATGAAAAAAGTTGTTTATAATAACACAAAACGATAAATAGTAACTAATAATAATAACAACTATGTATGACCACAGATTATTCAATAACCAGCTACTCATCTCTATCGAAATCGGAAAGTTGGAGTGTCGGGCACTGCGCTTACCTGACAGTGCCCTTAGCGGTTCAGTTTCACGGTCTCGTGATTTTTCAGGCAATGTAACGACACGAAGCAAACTGAATTTAAAATGAATATTCGCTTCAAAATCCACAACAAATTCGTCCAAAGCTACGGCTATCGCCCTAAAAAGACCGGAAATTTCGGATTTTTATACAATTTTAGTAATTTTACCATTTAAAATCGTTTTCAAACGAATTTTAGACGATAAAACATCGTATTTTAAATTAAACGAACTGTCAAAAGTATTATTCAGATGCCCAGATGTTTAGAAACATATTAAGTCAAGGCCCTCTTCTAAAATTTTCATTTGACTTTCCCAAGTCAAAGGATGCCGCCGCAAGATGAGTAGCTGGTTATTGAATAAGCTGTGGTATGACTATAAATAATAATAATACTAATTCACTATTCTGACATAAACCACATAAAACTTACAAAGTGACATTTGCTTCAATTATTTTTAATCCGCCATGGCTTACTAGCAAAAATGTATGTTTTAAATAAAAAATGTAAATATTGGACCTAATATTAAATATAAATATATAGTGTTATATATTTTTGAAAAGCGTGTAAAAAGCTTAACCAAATCATCTAAAAATATATAGGGGGCCCCATTTAAAAAAATTAAGTAGGGCCCGATAACTTTTTGACCAGACCCCGTATACTCATTTTGAAGGCGGCACTGGATTCTACGGAAAAAGTTATATAAGGAACAGTTTTTACCTTTTCGATAACTTATCAGATAGCTGAGATACGAGGCATGCTCAAAAATGCAATATTTTCAAAATCACCCGGTATCTTAAAAACAAAACAGGCTATGAAAATTCTGTTCACGGTATCTTTTCTTTCACAAAAAAGTAACGCAGTAATGCGAAAACCGCAACTCTCTATCTACAATAATAAAGGAGATACCCCGTAAAACCATCGAAAATTGGACACCCTGTACGGGGTTGTGTAGGCTAAGTGGATCTTGCTACAGAACATTGCCACTAGCAGGTTCAGTTGAGTTTTAGGATATTTTCCAAAATATCTTAACGAAGATTCTTCTGAGACACCACTATTTCAAAAACATAGGTACATGTTGGAATCTATTCCTCATTTATTGTATTATTAATTGAAAAAAACGGAACACAGATTACACCAGATACGAGACCAGATATTTTCTAAATATCTGTGCAAACAAATGAGAAAATTACTAAATATCTTGGCGTCAAACAGAGCTACGACTTGGTAGATATCCTTGGCGCCAAACCCAAGCAGCGACAAAAATTAAGGCTTCACGTGTGTTTATCAGGCACTAAAATCTAATTTTTCCTACCGGCGCGCGGCGCGGCATATAGCGTCTACAGACAGCCCGCCCGGATATTTTGGCTGCCGAGCATTTTGACATTCGCCTCCAAGTTCGGTGGGAGGGACTTGGTTTATTTACTATTTAGAGGATTTGTATGAATGTCTTCACGATCCAGTCAATTGTTTCCAACAGGTCTAGTGGTCTAGCGGCTAGACGCTGTTAGTATCACTATTTTCTTCAGCTGGTGTGTTTGCAAGTTCTTCCAAATCATCATAAATTTCTTTCTAATTTCAAAAATAATAGAGATATTTGCATGTAACGAGTTAGCTGGATCACCCTGCACATACTTGGTATAACTCATCATTAAAGAGCGGAGAAAATGCAAAATGCATTTTTTGCATTTTTTTTCTGTTTTGTACAAAACATGCATTTTTTCCAATAATAGAGCATTTATTGCATTTTATGGCCAAATAAAGACCCTGTCCGTCCCTTTTCGATTGCTTGCTTATTGCACGGCACGTGATTATTAGTTTATTACATTACAATAGGGGCGACTGAGGTACTTTACTGCTTCATAGAATTACCCAGGATAAACCCAGACTATAGGGTATTCCCAGTAAAAGCAATTAATATTGCAAACAGAATCCGATAGTTCAAAGAGGTGGTAATTTTTAATATCTTTAATATCGTCTACTTGAAACGTTCTTGTGTGCCTCGTTTTGTAAAGTGAATTGTGTCTGTGTCTGTTTGTCCAGTGTTTGTTAAAATACCGAAAACTAACTTCCATATGTCGTGGATAAAGAGCTATCGGGAGTTCACTTGGGATGGCACCAATTTGTTTTGTACAGCTTGTTCGAAAATTGTGAGTATAAACCATATTTTCACATTTATTTTTTTTTTCAGTCTATAGTAAATAAAGAAAGATATATGTTTTTTGGTATAATAGGAAATTTTGGCTTTTATAAATTACGTATTCAAGCAAATTATTGGTAGCTAATGTTAACAATTTTAATGTATTTACAAAAGTTTTCTACTCAAATATTCTCTTTGGTAGAAGTGGGAAAGATTTTTTAAAATTCGATTTTTTACCGAATGTAAACCCAAATTAATTATTGCCTTTTTGGATTTTACAGATTCATGCAGATAAATAATTTATTGTGGATCAGCATGTCAAATCAGCAAAACACCAGCTCAACGTGCGAAAATTGCAACGAGGGGAACCCTCCCAGCAAACAATACAACATTGTCTTGAAGAAATACCAAAAAACAGCGAACAAGCCCAGTTCAATGAGGACTTATGTAAGGCATTCATTGGAGCCAATATACCACTTAAAAAATTGAGCAACCCCAATTTACGTTCATTTTTAACAAAATATTGTAAATTTAACATGCCGGACGAGTCAACTGTACGCAAAGGTAGTGTTGATGTCATTTACAAACACACTGTAAATGACATTAAAAAAATAGTGGATGAAAATTAATTTTTATCTTGTGGTTGATGAAACAACTGACTCATGTGGGAGATATATTGCACACGCATTGATTGGAGTCTTAGGGGAAAGCAATGATTATGGTAGATCCTATTTAATTGCATCCAAACAATTGGAAAAAAACAACAATTTAAGTGGAACCAGATTTGTTCAAGAAACATTAACCAACTTTTTTTTGCCCGATAGTGTTCCGTCAGAAAAATTCATACTCCTTTTATCGGATGCTGCACCCTATATGGTTACGGCAGCACAAAATTTAAAAATAGTGTATTCTAACCTATTTCATGTTACTTGTTTGGCTCATGGTATCAATAGAGTGGCAGAATGTATAAAAGACCAGTTTCCATTGGTAAATGATTTAATTAATCAAGTAAAAAAAGTATTTGTAAAAGCACCTTCGCGTGTTCAATTTTATAAGGAAAATTGTCCAAATACTCAATTACCACCACAACCAGTAATAACTCGCTGGGGAACTTGGTTAGCCGCTGCTATATTTTATGCCGAGAACTTTGAATTAGTTAAAAAAGTTATCGAAGATCTAAACGACTCGTCTTCTGCCGCTCTAATAAATGCAAAAACTCTTTTTTCTAACCCAACAGTGAAAGAAAATTTAATATTTATAAAAACAAATTATTCTTTTGTACCTATAGCACTCACGAAATTGGAGGCTACCTCTGTTTCTTTGACAGATTCAGTGGCTTTAATAAATCAATTTGAGGTACATTGCAAAAAAGTTTCAGGTACTGTTGGGGCTGCGGTTATAAAAAAATTTATGTCAGTAATTGAAAATAACACAGGCTTCAAAATCCTAAAAAATATTTCAGAAGTTTTTATAGGCAATTTCACTAATTTCGAAAGAGAACAGGATTTGTATAAATTAGAAACACACTTAATTCCAAAACTAAAATACTCTCCGATAACTTCTGTAGATGTTGAGCGAAGTTTTTCCATTTTTAAACATATGTTTACAGATAAAAGACACAATTTTCTCTTGGAAAATTTTGAAAAATATTTAGTTATTGTTTTTATAACTGCAAAGAATAGTTTGTTAATTTACGAATTGAATGTTGTGCAAGTTGCTATTATCTGAATGTATCAATGGTATTGTTGAATTATTAATTGTATTATTAATTTTTTTTATAATCGCAAATAATATTTTGTCACTGTAAGATTTTTATGTTTTAGATTTTTATGTTTTGTAATTTGCTATGTAAGTATCAATGTGTGTATCAATGAATAAAGCACTTTTATTACTATTTTTTCTTGTTTCATTTATATTTATTTAAATAAGTCTGTGGTATAGGTAAAAAATTATAGGATTTCTGAAGAACGGGTTTAATTATAAAGAAATTGTTCTGGCTTTATTTAAAATACCATTAATGTTCATAATTTTTCATATAATAAAAATGCATATTTGCATTTTTTGTTCATTTCGATGCATATATTCTGAAAATTTTATGCATTTAAATGCGCATATATTGGGGTTTTTCGCTTGCATTTTTTTCGCTCTTTACCCATCATATTATGTCTAAAATCCTTTGTTCGATGCTTATTTTGGAATTTTTCAAAAATACAAGTACGGCCAAAAAATGCCTTGTTCAATTCTTCAGTCGAAAGTGTATTTGTAGAACCATAATATAATTCTCTGCGAATTTGTTTGAAACGTTAAATAATGAATTTGTATGTCATCTATTAATAATGTGAAAGATTAACGGAATACTATATCTTGGCAACGCCGTAGGAATCAAAATAATATTCTAAAATTAAATAGGGAATCAGTTCCAGGAACACATAATATAGTGTCCAATTTAACAAAAGTTCAATTCATATTGTCGCGCTTTACACCCTGTAGAGTTAAAAGTAATTCTTAGTTGTTTATAAAACCTTTAACAAAGAACAAACTTTTACCTTTAAAATTGTACTCCATGTGCAATAGGGGGGCTAACCAGACATTAAAGAATTAACCATTTTTGTATAGCCAAAAGTCCATAGGGACAAGATCAGATGATCTTGGTATATTATTATAATTCGAAATATTGCATTATGTACTACAATCGCCCATTACTCATACGTGGAGTCTCGATAATTTAAGGCATTAGCCATACAAATGAGCAAACTATACACTTTTAATTTCATGCAGACTTAATATTCAAATGTAGGCAAAACATAAACTTTATCTGAGGCTGTCTTTAACATTCGGTTTCTTCATTTATTACTCTCATGGGGTAATTTATAGTTTTGCATGACATTCGTTCGCGTTGTTTGTTATTTGTGGATTGCGGAAGTATATTTCGACATGGAGGTATGATTAAGCATTATTTTAAACATATATTTACTGTTTTTACAAGGAAAATTAGTTTTCGATCTAATATTGTGCTGTTTGCTCAAACCATATTCGTAATATTTATTAGTGTGTTTAACTAAGTCTCAAAATCTAGTTTATTAAAAGAAAAAACTTAATATGGACTAATAGAAAGGTCACAGACGAAGGGTTTGATTTAATTACAGTATAAATCAAATAAGCAGATAAAATGGCATATCAAAGTGATAAATTAAAATATAAGAAAAATATAAAAATTCAAGCATACAAGTGGGTGGACATAGAGTGGTCGCCCGAGCAGCAAGAATACGTTCATTTCTGGAGAGTCGAAGAGACGTCGAATAGACAGCACAATGTCACAATAGCTGTTTGAAAATTTTCTTTTTGATTTACCCAAAATAACAATTAAGCACTATAATAGTGAAGAACCACTAATTATAAAATACCTTTTTCTAAAAGATTTAAATAATATACATAAAAATTCGGAGCATATATTTACCGATGGACTGTTATTCAGGATAGAACTGGGTGTGCTTTCTCCACAAAAATAAAGACATTTCCAAACAGTTTAGACTGTTGAACGGATCAACAATTTTCTCTGCAGAATTATGGGCTATTTGGGAAGCTCTGTTACACTGTATAGAATATGAAGGAAATACCTACTTTACCATAATTTACTGATAGTAAAAGTGCCTTACAGGCCATTGCTAATTGTAGCTCTAAAATTCCTGCCAATTATATTGTTAAAAAAATAATTAATACCTGTACAATATTAAAACGATTTGGAAAAACTGTACATCTTGTTTGGATCAAGGCTCATATTGGTATAACAGATAACGAAATTGTAGATAAACTAGCTAAAGATGCGACAAACCTCCCAAGTTTTGTAGCAAATTATAAAATACCAACTCTGATTATTTTAATCTATCAAAGTCACAGTTATACCAAAGTTGGCAGGAGAACTTTAACCTTCCAAACAAAGGATACGTATACAAAAACATGTTTCCAAAAATTAATAAAAAGGCTTGGTTTGGTGGAATATCAAACCGAAGTTTTATAAGAACTATCTCACGGATTCGTTGTGGTCATGCATTAGTCCTAAGTATAAAAAGATAATAGGTTTGCAGGAGGGTAAGAATTACGAATGTGGAGATCTCGGATATTTGAAGCACAGTATCTTGGGATGTTTGTCTCATGCACAGAGCCTATATTTATTGTACAATAGTTTAAATTATGTTGTTCTTCCATTCAACCTAAAATCTCTTATTATGACAAATAACATAAGTATATACAGTCCCCTATATAAATTTATATTGGATGTCAAAATTGATTTATAAAAAAAAACAAAACAAAAATATATATAAAAACAAATAAATAAAACTTTCGAAAAATAAAATAATGAAAGCATATATAACAATAATAAAAAAGTGGTAAAAAATAGAAAAGAAAAAACAAACAAATAGAAAAAAAGACACAAAAAAGGCAAAAAAAGTATGTATTAGAAATTAGATATATTGTAGTTTATACAAGACATAATATTAGGTATATTGTAGTTTATATAAGTCATATTACTGTTCAATCTCGGTAAATTTTTGGTCGATTGCTGTCATCATGAATAAAGAGAGATACTGGCCAGTTGGTTTTAACCAGAGCCATAAAACACAAAAAAAAATTGGGTTAAGTTACGTAAAATATAGTGTTTCACAAACATCGAAACAGATATCTTTTAAGATAGGTATTTAGAGTACGATTTCAAAAAAAAAACCTTCAATACGTCGATTTTGCATTCAAAGAGGACACGTTTCGGCAACATTGAAATATATGTAGAAAACACCCCTTTCAGGGAATGAGTTTCACCCCCAAAATATAAATAGGGAACATGGGTCGTGTGGTACCTTGAAAGGTCTTTAGATTGCTTTTAGAGGGCTCAAGTTATTTTGATAATCTGCCAATTCGTTTTTGAGTTATTTACGGTTAATATTACCATGGGTAAAATAATCATTAAAATTTAAAATTTTTAAAGCTTTCTTAAATTTTTCTCATATTCGGTGATTTTATTTGCAAAAAGCGTAGTTTAAACGCCTTTCGATATTTTCTAAAGCGAAGCTCCTTCAAGGGGTAAAATTTTTAGATTGGGAACATAGGGCATGTGGCACCTCGTTTTGAGAATCCGTTGGTTTTTTACAATACAGTAATTTTTATTTAAATCGAGCAATTAGTTTTTGAGATATGGGCATTTAATATTGTTGGTGTTGTGGGTCCATCAGGTGCAAAAATTCACTAAGTTTTCACGAAATATTGTTTTTTACTCAAATAAGACATTTTAGTCAGTAAAAGTATGTCATTTTTTTGCATCTAGACCCATTAAAAAGTTAAATGCGCCTATCTCGAAAACTAATTGGTTGATTTAAATAAAACATAATTTGTTTTAAAAAAATAGAGAGACCCTCAAAACAAGGTGTGACATACCTTATGGTCCCTCACTAAATATTAGGGGTAAATTTTACCCCTAGAAGGGATTTCACTTTTCATTTGAAAGGTAAAACTCATCCCTTGAAGGTGATGTTTTTACAAATATTCCAATGTTGCCAAAAAGTGACACCTTTTAACATAAAGTTGACGTAAACACCCTGTATAAGATAATTTTATATAACATTTTGCTGATACTATCAAAAGTTTTACAAAAATTTTGAGCAAATCAAGAGCGCCTTCATTATTAAAATATTCTTATCATACATTTTGCTTGGGCCTTAATCATAAACTAGAAATCGTAAAAAAATAATTGTTGGGGAAATTCCCCAACATGTGTATTAACTTATCGTTTTTCACCGTATTGTTTGATGATAACACCCTGTATGTCCATCGTATGAATTAGCCATAATTAAACTACACATAGATTTATTTCACCCCTGGTGAACAGCAATTTGTGCATTTAAAATATCATATATCAGTTACTGCTTAGTCCGAACATGGATTGTCGGTAGAATACATTCCATTATATGAAACAATCGCTGGAAAGCAAGTTGTTACTCTTCAACTGCTCTAAGCGGATTGTCACTTTTGCAACTGCTTTAAGTGAATCTTTACGGTGCTTTTTGCCTGTACTTAGTAAGTGTGGTTGAAGGCGTCGATACAGCAAAATTTATTTTTATTTTTCTATTATTATACGGAGTAACCCCATTAAATAAAATTGTACAGTCATCAATTAACAGAGGTAGGCTAACAACTGCTAAGCTCCAGTCCCTGAAGATACAGCTACGAAAAAGTCCAATACTAAGTCATTTAATACAAGCAAAGAAAAATAAATAAGCACTGAATCGCTAACCACTAAAGCTACAGACAGTCACAAAATGAATACAAAATTAAATATTGGTTAAGTATTCAGTAATATACAGCAACTAAACCGTTATCCATGACCTTGGATTGAAAATCCCTATCAGAAAATAATAAATTTAAACAATATTTTAGCAGCTTTAAGTACTATCAGGAGTAAAAGGTTACAGTACCTACATGCCTATCACAATAGGACACATTTACTTAGTCTAGTATAATATTTAATATTACTAGTACCACTCAGAATTTATACCATTAAGGTACATGTATCACATTTTGGTACTTTCTTTTAAATTTAGACAATTCCATGTTAAAAATATCGACATTTTGAGTATTTAGTAAGAACAGATATCTATTAATTGGACTGTTAGTGCCATACGTTGTTCTATGGAAAAGAATGTTGAAAGTAGGTTGGTCTCTGAAATTATGATAATATGGCACATTTAGGGTTATCCGGCGTAAAAGTGTTGGACAATCAATAATACCATTTATAATTTTAAACATAAATGTTACGCCAAGCATGTTCCTTCTTTCGCTAAGAAGGGGCATATTTATTTGTGTTTCTATGGCGCTGTAGTCATGGTCTATAATCCTAATATTATCTCTAAATGCACACGCCCGCAAAAACCTGTGTTGAACCCTTTCTAAGGAATTTGAGTGAATTAGAAAAAATGGTGACCAAACAACAAGCGGTGATCTTACTAAAGAACAATATAACATTCTGGTGGCAACATTGGAGAAATATTTGGAATTTCTCAAAACAAGACCTAGCATTTTTGTCCCTTTAATAGATATAGCATTAATATGTTCGACAAATGAAAGTTTTCCGTCAAAGATTATTTGTGTTTAAGTTGATGGTCATTAATGAAGTAATTTGCTCCAATCCTTTCAGGCTTGCGAGGGAAGCTTATATAACAAATTTACGTTTAAGTTCAGTCTATTTTCCTGGCACCATTCTGCCAAGCGATTTAAATCTTCTTGAAGAAGCTCTTGGTCTAAAACACCCTCAACTATTCTCTAAAACTTAAGATCATCGGCAAACATGCCACATCGGCTATGCAAAAAACAGTTGACAATATCATTAACAAAAATATTGAACAACAATGGTGAACTATGGCCCCCTTGGGGAACGCCGGATGTAACAACAATTATGTCTGAGTAATAGCACCCTATTTTAACTCTTTGGGTTCTTTCTGTCAATGAGCTCTCCCACCATAATACAAAATCCCGATGAAAGCCCATCCCAAGCGACTTTCCAAGGAGAATCCTGTGATCGACTCGATCAAAGGCCTTAGCAAAGTATGGGTAGATAGAATCCGTTTTTTTTCTGTTCTCCATATTTTCAAGAATGTCTAGCTGGTAGGATGTTAGGTTTGTCACAGTCGATTTGTTTCTCGAGAAACCATGTTGCTCCTGACAAATAAGGCCTTTGCATTGTCACATAATCTGCTTGGTAAAAAGACAGTCGAGCAACTTTGGGATAGAGGATTGTAAACATATGCTGCGGTAGTTTTCAACATTATTTTTGTTGCCGCTTTTGATGATAGGAACAATATTACTTTTTTTACATTTGGAAAGACCGATTATCTCAAGGAACCATTGAAAAGTAGATATAGAGGTAACACCATGGTGCAAACACACTTTTTTAGTAAAAAATTTCGAACGCCTTGCTATTAGTTTATTTGGTATATTTGAGATTTCGTTATAAATGTAAATTTTTGATATTAAGGTGCAACGTATATTATTACTCAGGTTTATGTTTCTACCCTCATTATCAGAAGGATCAGTTGAGTCTAGATTAGGAATGTAAACAGTCTGAGAAAAGTCTCTAAATAGGTTTGCTATATCTTGTCCGCTTGCGGCATCTCGGTTGCCATAAAATAGTGATCCTGGCAAGTTGTGATCAGAACGTTTATCATTTATATACTTCCAGAAGGATCGAGGATCCTCCACCACTTTGGTATTAATATTGCTAAAATAACTATGGAAACAGATTTTTGACAGGCGCTTGCACTCAGAACGCAACTGAGTAAATCTTAAATAACTAATATTAGAAGGTTCTTTTTTATATACAGAATATGCAACTTTTTTTTCCAACGTCAGCCTACGCAACTCAGGCGAGAACCATTTAGGAAAAGTAGATGTGCGATACTTTTTTAGTGGGATAAAGCAAGCAATACCAGTTAACAGTATTTCGTAAAATAAACTAGTTGACTCATTGACATCCTTATTTTGTAAACATTCGACCCAGTCAATGGATGCTAAGTAATAAATCAGTTTATTGTAGTTACCATTCCTAAAATCATAGCAGAACTCGTTCTATACCAGTTTGTTAGATCTGCTCTTCATAGAGGGTGCTATGGAAAATTCGTATCTAATATGGTGTAAACTAAAATTAACAAATTTGTAGGATTTCATTAAAATCGTTTTGAGGGCATCATAATACCTCCCAAAACTCTTCTAAGCGGATCTTTACGGTGCTTTTTGCCCGTACTTAGTGTGGTTGAAGGCGTCGATACAGTAAAATTATTTAAAAAATTCTAGGATTTCATTAAGAGTAGCAGATTCGCAACACCAGTTTTCAATTAATATTTGGGCTGGTATATCTGAAAATGAAATAATTGGTTTTATTATTCTGTTGCCTGTATTAGCGAGAAATAAAATGCAGATTCAACACGCTGGACACACCGTCACATTTTGCAGCACCTCTTAGGAAATATATAGTCATAGTTGTATTGATCGTTTTGGCCCTGTATTGATCGTGGTGGCCCAGTAGGTTGGCCACCTGGATCCCCTGACCTCAATCCACTGGATATCTATCTCTGGGGACATATAAAGGAATTTGAAATAAAATTTCAGTGCAAACAAAAGAATAATGTTTACAAAGGATTCAAATGTCATTTGTCATAGTTCGGCAAAATCCTCTCATTTGTATCAGTGAAAAAATCTCTGTGTAAAAAGTTGAACGTTTGTAATAAGGCTGATGTTGGTCATTTTCAACATTTACTGTGATTGTATATAGGTAGATTTTAAATATAAATGAATATTAAATAATTTATATTAAAACTGCCTTAAACTATTAAAAGTACTATATGTAAGTGAAGGGCCCCCGAGGAAAGAGTGCAGGGCACTGGTAGGTTTCAACACAGGGTACTGTAGGCTTAGACGGCACCTGACTCTGCTGAGAATTGCAGAGGGTGCCTAGAGGGCGATGAGACCTCATACCTTACCTACTTACGGAATACCGCGCCTTTACGTAGACAAGATTCAGAATCTTTGGCGCGACGCTGATCGAGCCAGATTCAGTGCATCGTGTTAGTCAGAAGGAGATGCGGGGTTTCTTAAGGAATAGCGACATCTTGGAAGTTCTCCAATGCGGGATGGAGGCACAACGGGCTCAATCGGTACTTATGACTAGAGTGTACCAATTCTACTTTGGTTTTCGGGCTTCCGTATGCGCATCTGGCAGCAGTCCAGTGTTGTCGTTCTAATATTTCACTTCGCGCATGGTCCTCCGCTCGCCTCGGGCGCAACCAACAAAAAGTAACCAAAACTAACACAAAGCATGCTCAAAATTAGGAAAAAAACTTTTTACAATCATAAACATAAACATGCATTTTTTTTAAACATGTCTTGCTACTGGAATCGAACACGGGGCGCCGTATTACAAGCGCAGCATCTAACCACTGCACCACTAGACCTGTTGACTTCGCTGGACCGCAAAGACATGGGTAATTCTGATACAATCGACACCACCCGTACTCTGTACGTAGTAGTAGATTTGGTATCCTCTAGAATCAAGTCCAATCGGTGGTCTAAGTGCAAGGCTTCTGGTACTGATGGTGATACTATGTAGGCCACCTAATAAAATTACATTTACCTCTTAAACGAAGCTGAAATCTAAAAAATATTAAGAGATACTTTTTATTAAGCATTTAACCATCTACAGGACATATCAAAATGTAAAAAAGTTTGTGACGAACATATTTTTTACGATACTTAATTATTAATTAGAGTGCCCGCTCCTACGTACGTCCCTGGTGAATCTGCCCAAAATATATACTATCTAATAGTTTAAGTACTTTTCACAGCCCGAATGTCATTGAGATTGCTAGAACCGTTTCGGAAAAATGTTGAAACGAAACATCTACGGACCCATATTGATAAGAACTATTTGTCTTATTTTTGGGAAATAAATCATCCCACTAGCAATGAAACCCCTTGTATACGAAATACCGAGACTCCTGATTTTTGCTGTTACGGAATTTATTGTTAAAAATTGTTTTTTTATAATATAAGACAAAAAAGCAATTTTTAGATGGCATAAAACAGCAAAAATTAAGAAATGCAACCCATCCCGCATCGCATTTCACATTAAAATGTCAACAAACTGAATACAAAATACAGCCTCGAATTAGCAGTAAGTCATGCCGTACAAATTCGGCATGGATTCGACCTCATCACTGACCAGAAACTCGTATTATTAAATAGTAAAAATACAATTTTTTTCCAACAAAATAAGAGAGCGGAACTCCAGGCAAAAACAAGTTTCCAAGTAAAATGAAACGTCTTTAAATATCAAATCGTTGCCACGACTTTTTTGCCCCTAAACTAATCCGGTATAAAAGCTTATGAAATAAAGCATGATGGAGCGTGTCCACCCAAATTATACACCGTAACAGCGAGAACAATGGCTCTTTATGAAAGGCGATACTACCGACTTTTACACCTAAACACTTTTTGTGGCTCTTTATTTTCGAGTATTATAAAACCTGTCCATCACATTATCTCAGGCTAGACCAGAATATATGTTTTAGTACAAATTATAAAAAAGGGCATATAATTTGTATATAGTAACATAGTGCATGCAATAAATGGATCGGGTATAATTTACTCTTTACTGCTATCATATTTCGTTAATTACTAAATTTGAAAATTTAATATTTTGGCGTTAGATGTCTTGAAGAGATTGAGCACAGAAATGAATCGTAATGAAAACAGAATTATGAACTATATACATACTGGATAGCCCTGACATTAAAATCTTGATGAAGTAAATTTACGTAAGTTATATTTTGAAAATAAGATCGACAAAGGAAACTAAAGTGCGTTGAAAGACAAAAATAATCGGATTGAGTTAAACTGCCCATATATCTTCCAACTATTTTTTATGTTAGATGCAAATGAAGAACACTCCCAGAATGCTAAAAACGTGCTCTTCTGAGACTAAATAGCAAAACAAATGACTTTTATAATGTAGTGCATCTAACTGAACATGAGTATGATGCAATAGCCATGACTCAAACCTGGTTATCAAAGAGTGAACTTTTTCCAAAGGAATTTCAAGTCTTTAAAAACAGTACCAGAAGTGACAGCAAACGTGGAGAAGGCGTTTTACTATCAATGAAACAACGTTTTAAGTCAGGAATCTTTCAAGTTGAACTAGAAATAGACTTATTAGATATTAAGGTATACACAAGTAGCATTAGTTTTGGGTATGTGCTTAGTGCTTACATTGCACCTAATTGTTCGACTGACAACAGAGAACCATTTTTTTTGTATGTTGAGCGCCTGGAATTACTTTATCAAAATAGCTTCATAATACCTGGGGAATGTTTTTGTGGATTAGCGGGAGTAGACCAACATCGAAGTAGACCAACATCATCCACCCTTAAACTTAAAAATGTGTCTCAAAAACCCAAAAGAAAAACTTCTTGTGGTAAATTGCAATTTTAGAAAGGCGCATTATTATGTCATGTATTAGTTGTTAAGTAGAGTTATTTGGAAACCTGTGTTGATGTCAATTTGGCTGCTGGATGTCAATAGTGCCAAAAAGCAAACCTGGCGTCGGAAAATACTCTGTGTACAAAAATATGATCAAAACAATATTTAATTAAAATATAAATTAAGACTCAAAAAATAGTAAAATAAACAATCTTGAATTCCGCAAATAAATATAAATAACTGCGCTCCCAGATTAAAAGAGACATTAAAAAAGCTTATCTAGATAAGATACAACCTGGCAGTATATAAAGAATTGGAAGGGATTTACCAATCTTCTTGGAAAGTCGCTCGAGTGCTGTTCCAAAAAAAGGCAAGAAAAACACGCCCTCAAACTATCGCCCATTTTCCTTGCTTCCAATAATCTCCAAAGTCATGGAACGTGTAGTCAATCAGCAACTACTCAAGTAACTTGAGACCAACAGATTAATTAGCCATAACCAATACGGCTTTCGCAAAGGGAGATCAACAGGAGATTTATTGGCCTATGTCATTCATACATAGAGTAGGGCAATTCAAAACTACGGAGAATCTCGAGCGATTGCGTTGGATTTTTCGAAGTAATTAAACAGAGTTTGGCAAATAAACATGAACAAAATGCCGTCCTTCGGACTACCAGACTCTCTCTGCGGCTGGCTTGCCAGTTTGCTTAAGAACCGATCTCTGCACGTTGCAGTTGATGGACATATCTCAGACACATTCACCATTAACACGAGCGTGCCTCAGGGCGCAATACTTTCATCAACCCTGTTCCACATCTATATTAATGACCTGCTCACCGAAATCAATAATCCTGTTTACAGTTTTGCAGATGACAGTGCTCTATCTAGGGGAACTATCACCTTGTCGTGGTGAGAGAGCTCAGTAACCTTCTACAGCTAGGGAGCGATGCCGGCGGTAGCATAGCTACCGGTAGGGCCACCCATGCCGGAAGGTCTCGAAGTGCTGAAGGTGAAGCTAAGAAAGTTCCTACGCAGCGTCTGATCCAGAGTGGGCGGCTACAAACAGCGTCTGTTCTCCATGGTAGGAGCGGCTGATATAAAATCAGAAAAGGCAACGAGAAACCACTCTGATATTCCTTTCCCAAGAAACTCCCAATGGCAGTACAAAAAAATATAACGCCCCTTGTCCCCGGCAAGGCTTAAATGTCCAAGGGGTGCGAAGAATCCCCGGGTTAATGAGATTGAAAACCTTACGACAGAATTTAAGATTGCGACACGGAATGTAAGAACTCTGTTTGAAACAAAGAAACTAGCAAACGCATGCCATGAAATAGATTGCTTGGGCATTCGATTATTGGGCTTAAGCGAGGTTAGATGGCCAGGATCTGGAAAAACTAAAACGCTGAACAAAACACTATATTACTCCGGTAATAATGACCCAAATCACCACAATGGAGTTGGAGTGATTTTGGACGAGGAATTTAGTCGGGCAGATATGAACTTTCTACCAGTCTCAGACAGAAATTTGCTAATCCAAATAGCGGGAAAACCAGTGAATATAAACATCATACAGACCTATGCGCCCACAGCCGATAAACCTGCAAGCGAGCTTGACGCCTGGTACACGGAGGTGGAAGAACTAGTGAAAATGACAAAGAAACAGGATCACACCTTTATTATGGGAGATTTCAATGCCAAATTGGGCAAAGGACGAGTGTCGGACCTGATTGGGGAGTTTGGACTGGGTGATATAAATGACAGGGGCGAAAGACTCATTGAATTTTGCCAACATTACAACATGGCAGTAACAAATACATGGATTAAACATCACCCTCGCAGACTTTATACATGGACATCACCACAACATACGAGTGTCAGAACGCTTCGTAACCAGATTGATTTCATAATGGTCAATAAAATATATCACAACGCGCTTATCAACGTCAAGACCTAGCCAGGAGCCGATATTGGCTCGGACCACCAACCTGTTGTAGCTAGAGTACGGTCCAAACGGAAAATCATGAAAAAATCAAAACCTTTAAACAGACCTGATGTTGGACTTCCGAGAGATGCCACTATAAAACAAACAGTGAGTGAAGAATTAAATGAACATCTTGCAAATGTGTCTCGTGACCCTGCTTCATCCAATGTTGATAGCATGTGGAAAACCATAAGAGACATCTTGAAGAGGACCACTCAAAGAAATTTAAAATCACCTCCAAGAAGAGGTAGGCAGGAATTGATGACAGAGTAAATTTTGAGCTTAATGGACGAGCGAAAAGAGGCCAAGGCTGCGAACAACACAAATGACTACAACTATCTCAACAGAACTATCCGTACTAAGATAAAACACGCTAAAGAAATCTGGATTGAAAGTAAATGCTCCGAGATCGAGAATCTAAAGCGACGCCACGACTTTTTCAACCTCCATAAGAAGGTGAAAGAATTCACATAGACGAATAGGAGATTCACAATCCACAGCATACTAAGTCCGGATGGAAAGCTGTTAGACTCCACGAAGAGAAAATTGGAGGAATGGGAAAAATACATCAAGAACCTATTTGAGGATGTCAGAGCGAAACCTCGTCGGACGAAAATGAATGGGGAGGGTCCGAATATCATGGAGTCAGAGGTAACATCGTATTTGGGACACATACTGAGAAACGCTAAATATCGTTTCGCACAACTTATAGTTAAGGGAAAGATCGAAGGCAGGCGCGGCCTTGGAAGGAAGAAACTGTCATGACTGAGAAACATACGTCAGTGGACTGGCCTGAACTTTGAAGATCTTATAAGAGCAGCTGAAAATGGAGAAAAGTTTGCTGCTGCGATATCCAACCTCCACTGATGGAGACTGCCAAGATGCTTTACCAAGAAAGCCAATACGGCGGCGGGCCCAGACATCATTATGGTTTCGTCCCCGTCATCGGACTATTGACGATCAACAACAACATGTCCTGGCATGACCACGTTCACTAATCTTGGTGCGTTATGTCGCAACAAAAAACTGTATACACAGCAGCAGTTGCTTAGAATATTGCTCACACATATGAGGTGCCGCACCGAAGCACACCTGCTGGATTCGATTCAGAAGAGAGCTGGGCGTCTCGTCGACGATCCGGGATCTGAATAGTGTGGAAAACCGCAGACATGTGGCCGAGATATCACTGTTTTACAGATATTTTCACGGCAGATGTTCCCAGGATTTGGCCCGCCTCATCTCGTCCCCAGCAACGCCTGTCAGACAATCACGATAGACGGCAAGAGCGCACCCGTTCATTATACAACTGGAAACACCTATAACATCGCTTTACAAGGACTCCTTTGTCTGGTGCACTGCATCGCTGTGGAACTCACTCCCAGGACATCTGTTTACCCCAAATTACAACCTACAGCTATTTAAGAACCGTGTCAATCAAAATCTTCGCACACACACCGCTCGTCAAGTGCCACAGGATCTCCCTTTAGTGTGTGTGTCATTGCCATGAAAAAACCTGATACACCAAGCAAGGTGTGTTTTGACAATGTTAAATATATTGAGGTAACTTCTATTGCCAATGCATTTGCATCTGATTTTGGTTCAATCTACGTAAATAAAAGAACTGATATTCCAGAGAACTTTCATATGCAGGAAGTACCTGAAATATTCTGTACTAGTGAGGTTAGATATGAAGGTGTCTGTGACGCTGCATGGACACTCAATAAGACCATTAGACCAGATAATATACCGTCGTATATATTTAAGGGAATTGTTGGTTTCTTTGCGGAGCCCCTTAGAATTCTATTTAACAAGTCTCTTAAAACCAAGCAGTTTCCAGAAATGTGAAAGAAGGAGACCAAAGTGTGTCCTATCTTCAAAAAAAGGAAAAACATCCTAAGCACAGAACTACAGGCCTGTATCTTTATTATCATGTCCTGCTAAGTTGCTTGAGTCTGTTATATAAGTATATCTATACTTTTGTGCATAACAAGATCAATGTCTATCAACATGGTTTTCTTACTGAAAAGTCTACAACCACAAATATATGTAATATTACCCAGTACATAGTAGAGAACTTAAAGAATAAATACCAGATGGATGTGATTTATACTGATTTTGTCAAGGCTTTCGATAAAGTGTCACATCCTATATTATTGACTCAGTTGAAAGGATAGTTTTAAGTCAAGTATTTTATGGCGACATCTGATATTTCCTAAGGTTGTAGCCTTGGGCCATTGCTTTTTCTCATGTTTGTTAATAGTATAGTTAAAGAAATGGAAAATTGTAAGATATTGTTGTTTGCGGATGATTTAAAAATTATATTCCAAGGTCAGCAGTGAAAGAGACTGTCAAGTTCTTAGTAAAACTTAAACAAATTGCAGTAATGGGCTGTTGTCAATAAACTTAAAATTAATGTTAGTAAGTGTAAAGTACTTCAACTCACTAAAAAAAGAGTCTGGTAAACGATGACTACACAATCGATGGAACATCACTGGTGCATGTTACAGAGATGCGAGATCTTGGAGTCACTTTTGATCCAAAACTGACTCTTAGGACTCATATTTATCAAATAATGTGCAAAGCTGTAAAAATTTATGGATTTATAGTTAAGAAGAGTAAATTGTTTATGGATACTGATTGCATTCGCATGTTATATGTTTCTTATGTTAGAGATGTATTAGAATATTGTTCTATTATATGGAGGCCATACTGTGAGAACCATAAATACATCATCGAAAGAGTGCAGAACAAGTGTTTAAGATATTTGAGGTACTGAAACCATACAATCTCCAACATCTCAGAAATCGCAGAAAAATTGCTTTTATTTTGTTTCTATACAAATTAATACATAATTTCATAGGTGATCCTTGAACTGCTAGCAAGTTTGAGATTTAAGGTATCAGCATACAGAACTAGAAAACCATCAAAATTCTGTGCTGGTAACACTAAAACCAATTACTATAACAATTCTACTATTAATGTAATGTGTGAACGCTATAACCAGGCTCAGGGCAGTATTGATATTTTCAGTGTAGGCCTTAACTTGTTTAAGAGAAAAATTAATGAATTCATTTAGTTTGGGCTAGTTTAGCTTATTATATTAAGTAGTTTTTCCTACTCTGTAATTAAATAGTTAAATCTGTGGAGTTTGTAAGAAAATAAATAAATATCGATAAGCTCAAAGCGTTAAGTATATGAGCAATTATTGATAATATCCAACACTATCCATATAATGATGTCGCAGACACATTGAGAACGACACAATATATGAATAAAATGAACGATGTTAGAAGTAAGCTGGAGGCAAAAGATCAAAGTATCAAAGTAATACGACGATAAACAAAAATAATTATCTAAATTGAATGTGGGATATCTTTGAAGATGCACTATCAAATTCGCTAGAATTGGCTTAGGATTAGGACATAATTAAGTCCTGGAGTGGACAATTTCATGCCGAAGAAGAACATGTTTTAACTTTACTATATAGATATGGGTTAGTGTTGGTTTTAGCCAGAAATCCAATACATCTCTACTACGTTAATTCATACATTTAAAATTTCATCAGGTGACCTGTGGTTTTACAATAGCATCTTTTAGTGTCTGACCACACCATTTCGATGGCATTAAAATGGCAATGATAGAATGATAGCCTGAGCACACAATGACCATGCTCCGCAGGGTATTTAACTGAGTGATAATTATTTTCCGGCACTGTCTGCTTTTCCACCAAATTCCAAACAGCATTTTTTAACACATGAAAAATGAATATTCTTCTTTCCAAGCCATTCTAAAAGACGTTTTTTTGGTCCAGCTTTTTCTCAGAATTTCTTATTCTAGATGATTATGATAAGTTATCCAGTATAATTAAGGATGGCTCTTCTAAGTTTGCAAGGAGTTGATCTTTAAGCCATTTCTCAAAATTTACGGTATTCATATTATCGTGATAATCACCTGTTTTCTAATTACATTTGACATTAGGGATGCATTTGTCACAAATCCATTTTTACTTCCGGCATGAACAATAACGTAACGTATACCACTTTCAGTTTTGTTTAATTACTGTATTAAATACCATCTTGACACATTCTTCTATCCCCACTTTTGCTAAAATCTCATGCCTCATCCAGAAAAACCGGTTTATATATGTTTTCTTCTTTAGCAGCTTGATATTTATTTAAAAATAAAATTGTCTTCAATCTGATTCCAGGCATTTCCAATAAATGTTTTCTTCCGTCCTGCTTTTTGAAGCTTAAGCCCATTTTCTTAATATTCCAAATATAAAGAACTTTTTGAGATCTTAATTTCTGGTGATTCTTCAATAAACTGCCAGTAAAAAGTAATATGTTTCTTTCGGGCAAATGGATTGGACAAGATAGCCGACGATGATGTTATCGTCAAGCCGTTCGATAAAACAGTGGAAAATTCTAGTGAAAAATGTGAAAAAGTGTGGTTTTATTGCAAAAAAATCAACAAAGAACTTTATCAAGTGTAGAAAATGAGTAAATTATTACCACTTGGCCTGCCTTATTCAAGCAGCAACGCAAAAATGGGCGACGTGCTGCCATGTACCAGAATACTCGGTTGAAGAATCCTGGAACCACGAAAAGGATCTTTATGGTATGCTAATGAAACTGCAAGCAGAAAAGAACGTTTTGCTAGAAGAAAACAGCCGTCTTCTGCAAGCAGAAAACAAGAAAGTCCATAATTTGCTACAAAATCCAAAAGGTGAGGTTAGGAAACCAGAAAACATCGCGCCAAAAGTTCTGTGTGATGTCATTAACTTGACACACAACCTGGACCCAGTCAAAAAAGAAGAAAAGCCTCAAAAATCCGTTACTGACTGTGTGGCAACACAGCACGTCAATGTCAACATTGTCAACAAAGTCGAAGATTTGGCGGCCAATTCTGACAGCAATGATGCCGCTGGAAAATCAAAACAACTAAAACAGAAATTTTCCCCAGAAATCACGAAAATAATGACGCCTCGGGAGTATGGAAACCCGTAAGCCCCAGAAGTTGGCCCAAAGGGAGCAACAACCTCGATCCCCTGCAAGAAACCAAACAAAGGCCAGCATCTCCAGGCCTAATGGTGGCAAGTGATTTCCACTTAGCACTCCAGCTTATGAAAAAAAAACTAGATACACATGCTTCTTTCAAAGACCTGACAAAGGCATTTGGTTGCATTTTTCATGATATTCGTTTTCAAAAGTTGGCTTACAATAATTTTGATGAAAGTAGCATTGCTTTTGTTAAGTCATTCACGACAGATCAAGAGCAATATGTTTCCTTTAATAATGCATATTTATATCAATGATCTTCCCAACTTTACCAGTATTCTCGAACAGTTATTAATATTATTCGCTGCAACACTACCACTAACCTGACCCTGTAGGTACCAAAAACAACATAAATGAGATCCAAAAAAATATAGAGGATTGGCTTATTGCGAATAAACTTAATCTCAACAATGCCAAGACACGATGTCTAACTTTCTCTCTTAGATCAACGGAACCCGTCCGACCATCACAAGAGTCAGTAAAATTCCTTGGCATCCACCTTGACCCTGCACTCACTTGGGAAGTCCATATTAATAACCTCTATTCAAAGTTGTCCAATATTATTTAGTTAATGAGAAATTTGTCCAAAATTGTATCCACACAGACCCTACTAACAGCCTATCATGGCTACTTTAATTCAAATATGTCCTATGCAATCTTAAATACAGGGATTGTTGTATAAACAGCTTTAAAAAAACTAAAAATATTAATATTTCCCTGCATCTTTACATTGAGCTGCCTGATCTATGTAAGACAAAACCAATCAAACTTCCTAACACATAGTGATGTTCATTCATGTATTACTAGAAATTGACTCAATCTAGTTCCCAGCTACCGCAGAGTGGAGAGATCTAGAAGGGGCGCAGACTATCACGGAATTAAATTTTTCAATGCAATTCCAGTGGGGGCCCGGAGTCCTGGTGAGAGGAATTAGAGAATAAGAGAATTCATTTTACTCAATTGAGGAATGCCTAAATAGTAACTTTAACATACAGTAAACAATTATAATAATTTAAATTGATTTTATCTTCTCAATTGCTCTAATTCCTAAATTCAGAGTTTTAAATTAAATGTATGTTTGTAAATAAATAAGTTATAACCGAAAAATGTGAATTGTCTTAAATCTGTTATTTGTATAAGGCTCTGGTGATGAATGAATTTGATAATGTGATTACACTCTTAAGTAAATTTATACAGTTTTATGTTTTATTGGTAGTTTTAAGGAATCTTGACTTGTAAAAGCACTGTTTGGGTTAGTAATAATAATAATCATTACATTATGAATAAAGAAACAAACACATGCATTTTGCAAATTACTTTCCTTAAAAAATGCAGAGTATTCTTCGTAATTAGAGTTTTGCTCCTGGAAAGGTTTCCAGACACATTCCTTCTAAATTCGAAATCCGTTTCTCTGTTTGGATGTAATGTAATTTGTGGAACTTTTAGGGCTTCGAACGTCTTTTTTGAATTGCCTCAAATTGAGATCCTAATAATTTTGAAAATAACTTACTATATGAAGCATAAGTTTTTTTGAATCCATCGGAATATCGCATTTTACTAGTGTAGTTTTGCGGTATTTAATAACTTTAACAGACATCAGACGTAACATCTAATTATTAATCGACGTCCATTTTTGTTGATAATTTTTTGTTTTACCTGATTAATGATTGATAAATAAGGATGGAGTTATTCCAAATGGGTATTAAAAATACTATAAATGAAGGTCAAATAAGAAAAAGAGGAAGACGAAAACGATATGTAACTTATTTTAATTTTACTTGATTATAAAGATGGGTTAGCCAGACATCCTTAATGATAAACAAATAAATTAGATCGGTCCAAAACAGGAAAACATGGATTCGACTCAGACAGGGCCATGTCGATTAGATATAGAGATATATTAATCTTTTGTACTATATTCTCTCCTAGATTGTGGCTAATAAAACAAATCACATTATTGGCCCAAAGTTAAAAAAAACTTTTTACTTTTTTAACACCTTAACAGAATCGAGCATATCCGAACAATCTGATCAATGTAAGTGTAATTAAGTATTCTCTTCTTATACATACAAAATAGAACTAATTCATTGCGTTCTATTAAAATTCAATAATAATTATATGGGAAATATTCCATATATGAAAAACAATCATAAAATATGCACAAACCACTGTTATGTGGAATATTTTATTAAATAGGAAGTAATTATTGACGTAAAATTAAATCGGTTTTACAGCATTATTAAAGCGGGATTTAATTATGAAATAGTTATTTGTGCTAGAAAAGTGGTCGAAAATTAATTTAGTTGCTCTCATCTGGAAGCAAATTAGCAGTACTACGGCGATTGGTATTATGAAGCAATTTATGCGCACGTTTCTTTAATCCGTGATCGCTTTTTAAAGTGGCTCAGCGGTTAAAACATATAGGAAATACTATAAAATAGACATGCCTTTTGCGTAGTTATAAACAAACGTAATATGTTGGAAAGTTTGCGACAATATTTTAATTTCAGAGAAGCGATAAACATAAAACAGTAAGATTTAAGCAAGCAACAAAACGAAAACGAATTAACACACTGTGGGGTGGATAAAGGTTATGATATCAAGGCGCACAGGCAGGGTAGAAATTGACAGACTCTACGGTGACGAGCGTAGCCAGAGGTGACCCCAGAGTGCTATTTTATCGTACCTCCTTTAGTATCTAGTAGTAGACAGCTTACTTGGGGAGCTGAACGAGGCTGGGCTTTACACTCAAGTCTATACTGATGATCCGGTCATCATATTCCTGACCCGGACATTGGCTGTATATGGAGAGTGATGCAACGAGCGCTGCTCCTGGTAGAGAGATGTGGCCATGGAGAAGATACAAGGCCTCTTTAGGAAGAAACGTAGGATGGGAGAAATTCTCCGGTCATCAACTTGTTCGGCCGCGTTTGAGCTATAAAGGGTCCTTGAGGTCTGCATACAGACTGAAAAGTCTCAGTCTGCATGCAAGGACAATAACAGCCCGAAGGGATATACCAAAGTCTGGGGGAGAGCGGCTGATGAATATCCATAGCGGACCACATCATAATGCCCGCCTTCAAAACGGACAGTGATGATAGATAGATGATCTATGGCAGCCTACTCCAGGAATGAGGCAGGCTGGGCTACTTTTGTTGGCACAGCGTCTTGTAGGGTGAAGGTTTTTCTCGCTCCTTCCTGAAAGATGAGTACATGAGGCATGTCCCAGGGTTCATCAAAAGGCACTGTCGCTTGAACACGTATTTTCACCTGCTGCTGATCGTAGAAAAATCAAAGTGTAGGTAATACTTGAAAGACGCAGAATCGTTCACTCATTTTTTAGCCAACCGCCCAGCGTTGGCTAGGATAAATGAGATACACTTCAATAGATATAGGAAAGATTCAGCCGAGGAAGCTACTGAGCTTGGGGATGGGCCCAGGCTAGTGGAATACGTGCGAGTGATCTTCCGCCCACGTGTCAGATTCATTCGTCATTCATTCCCTCCTTAACTTGTAATTATATTTTCAAAAATTAATATTAGCTCTTTTATTAAAAACAGTGCAATATAAAAATTTCCCCATCGGCTATATACAGAAAACATCAAATAAGGCAAGAAAACAAGATGAGAGAAGAGACAATTAAATTATACCAACACCTTACTTTTCCTATATTATATCCTCTTTCTTATTTAAGCTTTGACCTAATTTAAATATACATTCTCTTCTATTATCTTCACCTTTAACAACCTTTTCGCATCCAATCCTATATATAAAGATTTGATCTCGTTTTCATTTTGGCCTTATTTTTTATTTAATGTCATTCAATAATTTACACTCTTTCTCCATATTTTTACTTGCGCTTGCTTTAAATTACACAGCAGTTGTTGTCTATGCTCACAATTGTTTCTAATGCCCTTTTCATTTTCCGTTTTTTACTTCTTAGGTCGTTTTTAATGTTGTCTTTTAAGCTTACTTCATGCATAATTCCTGATATTTGTGTTGTATAATGTTATTCTTTAATATAATTTTTTGGGTTAGTTTTCTCTTCTCTACTCTTCTTCTTACTACTCGTCTTCTTCAGCAGCCTTTTAAATATAATACCCTATTATATATATTTTAAATTCTTGTAGTAGTGTTAAGAAAGTTATCAGTGGCTGATTTAAGAACCCAAAATGTATATCCTGTTATGTTTACTATTTTAAAAGAAGGGTTGTATTTTGCAGATTAATTCGCTTCCATGTTTCTGTCATAAGTCATGAAACTATGCCCACTAAGTACAATATTTTGCTTAATAAACAGTGAGCTACCGAAAACATCATTGTTTATTTTAGCCCCCGCAATTATCACACCAAATTCTTTTGTGAGAAAGGTAGCGGAATGTTACAAGATACCAACGTTAAGAAATGGCACTTGTCGCCTTTCTCCGGAAATATCTCGATTACTTAGAGGCAGCGTTACCAGTAGCAACCGCAAATAGCACTAAATTGCCAAGACATGTAGGCTGGCACTTATTTTCTAATACATTGGCACTTACCCCCTTTTTGCATTTCCACTCTTCAATATTTTTGAGGTACCTTTGCATGACGCGTGAATTTCAAATGAGGAAATATGAAGCCCGTTTCTAAACGTGTTTGCGTGCTTCATGCCGGCTTACCTAAAACAAATTAAGAAAAGAAGTTAATTAGTTATTAAATTTGTCACATCTTACAACGAGATATGCAACTATTAAAGATATTTAAAGAATATTCCTTATTGCCCCTCTTTTCAGGCAAAGAGTATATAAAAGGCAACATTGTTGACCATTAATAGAGGATAAAGTACTGTCACATTCCATATATAGAGGTTTGTATAAAAGGAATGTGAAGTACTATACACGCAAAATCCTCTGGACAACAAGGCCCTGAAACTAAGAAAAGCAGTAGCCAATATGGCCACCCCAGTTGAGACCGAGACTGAATGCTGTATGCGAGTTTTTAATATAAAATATGTTTAAACTTGTGGAATTTGTGCATTTGCAGTGAACAATTTATACAAAGCAGGTAATTTATTGTGTTAATGGCAAGGGCACTGCCCTGTGTTCATGAAAATGGACACTTAACCCTACTTTTCTACTTTTCATTATCGAAAGATAACCAAAACTACTAAATTTGATTCAACCTACACTGTAATTAGGCAAGAAGTGCTTATTACTCCGCTCATACTTAATTTATTATTGCAATTTAAATATTACTTCTTCAACTTTCGTTTTAGTTGGTTTTGAAAATGTCGAGTCCTACTTTTTCTGTCGACATTTTCCCCATTTCGACATTTTATTTCTTATAATGGAAACCTCTTTATTCTTTAGCTCATACATCGTTTTTTTACAGTTTAAATGTGTCGTCAGAAAGTTCTTTCCTATATATGCTGATACAAGAACAGATTTGATATTAAAATGTAAATTAGCTTTTCAAAATTTCCTCTCTGGATACCTATCATACAATGGGCTTTTGACGGGTATTATTTGTTGACCTTTCCTATACAAGTTTTTGAAAGTGCTGAGTTATATTCATGGCCTCCATGCCAGGTGACTTCATAGAATGTGATATGGAAAAACTCTTTCCTGCAATCTTGCTCTTGATCCCGCTATTCCCAAAATCTAACTTATTTGAAAGTTGTAAAACTCTTTTCTCTGCCCTGGCTTGCAATGATTATCATACCTTATCCAGCACTCTCAGATTTGACCCTATTATCTTAAAATTGATTCAAAACCACCTCAATATTATTGTAAAATTTTTGATGAACTTGCTTGAACATCACAATACCATTTAAGAAGTTTCTTTGTGATATAAACATCTTTTTGCATCATGTTATTGACCCAAATGTCAAAATCATTGACAGTTTGCCACTAATAATACCTAGCTTATTTGCAAATGCAGTCCATTTAATTCCATGCAACTTCTTTCGTTCTCTGGTGATAAAAGTTTGAAGGTCACAGGTGGTGCTTTTCCCGAACCAAATTGAAAATCAAGCTCCTGTATCAATATTATAATCTTCCGAAAAAGAATATTCATTCGCAAATCATGTAATATCAGGACTCATCAGAGGAACGTGTGTGGGATTTCACGGGGCTTGTC
>MU192569.1:6902-28443 GCA_016904865.1 Pissodes strobi | reverse complement strand
TCCGTCCGGTCCTGATGCCTTTTGCGTATCTAGTTCTTTAAGGATTTTGCGAATATCACGATGAGAAAACTTGACTTCTGCCATGGTGGTGTTGATGTTCGGTATAGTGGGGAGAGTCTTGCTTTGGGGCACGTCTAAGGTAGAGTGCGATGAAAACATTTTGGCGAGCATGTTTGCTTTTTCCTTGGCTGTAGTCGCCGTGATGCCACGTTCGTCCGTCAAAGGTGGGAGAGACGTTTTTGTAAAGTTGTTACTTACTGCCTTTGCTACCGACCAGAAATTCCTGGAACCACTGGGGCATTGCAAAAGTTTATTCCTGATCCTTTGATTGTGTTTGTCCTTAGTTTCGTCGATCACACGCTTGCACTCGTTTCTCGCTTCGATAAAATAATTGCGATTTTCAGCGGTCTGATTTTGCTGCCAGTACTTATAGGCTTGCTGTTTCCTTCCTACAGCTCTTTCGCATCTTTTGTCGAACCAGGGCTTTCCTTTTGATGGTAACTTGATGGAATTTGGGATGTATGCTTCCATTCCTGAGGAGATTACTTGCATGATCTCTTCGCAGCAGTCTGACGGGTCGTCAGTGGCAAAGCAGACGTCGAGCCAAGGAAAATCTAGGTAAAACTGCCTCAGATCGTCCCAGTTTGCAGAATTGTAATGCCAGATTTTGCGAGGCAATGGTGGATCCTTCTGTATGAGTGGCAATTCACAAACCGTTGTAATAAGTTTGTGGTCAGAGGTACCTAATGGCGGACCAACTGTAACCTTGTACTGGTCAGGATTGGTGGTCAGAAAAAGATCCAGGAGGGCGGCGAATTCGCCCCTCTCTGAGATTCGAGTTGGTTCGTCTACAAGTTGAGTAAGCCCGCAGCTGATGGCAAATGCTTCAGCCTCTCTACCTTCGTTGTCGGTCTTGTTGTGATGTTTGAGCCAGTTAGTGTTGTGGGCATTGAAGTCTCCCAGAACGATTATTTCTGAACTGGGGTGATCGACCTGTATTGAGTCAAAGGTGGTAGCTAGTGTTGAGAAAAAGTTTTGGTAGGCTCTATCGCTCGGAGGGCGATAGAGACAACATATAAACTTGGTTAATCCCTTGGCGGTGAACTTGAGCCACATGACGTCAAGGTTGTTCGGTTCGAGTGTTTCCTCGCGATGACATGAAAGGTCGCTTCGGACAAAAAGGCATATTCCGAACTTATATCTAAATCGGGTATGTAAGTCGTAACCAGGATAGAGGTAGTTCACTGTTGTCGTTGTAGAACATACTTGTGTTTCTGTAAGGGCTAATATGTGTGGTCTATTTGCTTGTAGATGTTGGTGTACCGAATTTATGTTTGTATTTAGGCCTCTTATGTTGCAGAAATCTATTCTAAATTGGTTCGGTATCTTTGCTGTCTGTAAAATGCGGAATGAAGGGCTCCCAGGGCCAGATTACTTATTTCTGAATCAGTTTCTCGGCTCGAATTGCACGGCTTCTGTGATGCAAGCACAGTAGGCTATGGCTGTGTAATTTATTTTAAATTCATAACCGCAGATGGAAATATAAAAACCACACTTATTTCTGGAAAATCCAGAGTGGCACCACTTCGAGTTGTATCTTTACCTAAAGTTGAACTTTGCTCAGCTTATCTTTTGACACATTTGGTTGCCTCCGTAAAAGAATCTTATTCTAATCTTCTGTCATTTGATTCAATATATGCTTGGTCAGATTCACAAGTGACCCTTGCTTGGATCTCGGCTTCTCCGCATCGTTGGAAAACGTTCATAGCGAATAGAGTATCTCATATCCAGGAAATCATACCTCCATCTTCATGGAAATATGTCCCTTCTGGACAAAACCCAGCCGATTGCGTTTCTAGAGGCCTCACACCGTTGCAACTCGTAGAACACAACTTGTGGTGGCAAGGTCCCGATTTTTTACTCCAAAGCCCCGAACAACCTAATATTTTATTAGACAAACTTCCAGAAGTGTCTCAAGAAGAAAGAAAATTAGTTTTACACATTTCGGTTGAAACTCCCTCACTAATTTCGTCATTACTGTCAAGGTTTTCTTCTCTAAGAAAATCCAGCGAATTCTCGCTTACGTCCTGCGTTTCATTTCTTTCGCTAGAAAAACTAAAACTGATTCTGATAGTTTATTACGAGAAAATAATCACGCTTCACAAGCTATAATTAAAGACGTGCAAAAAGAATGCTTTTCTAATATTATTTTTGCCTGTGAGAAAAATTCTTCTCTTCCCAAACCCTTCAGAAAACTTGCACCATTCATAGACGAAGCAGGTATCCTCAGGGTGGGGGGTAGGTTAAGAAAATCTTCTCTCTCTTTCGATGCCAAGCACCCTATTTTATTGCCAAAAAATCATAGGTTGACGGATCTCATTATAGAACAGGTACATAGTGAAAACCTTCATCCAGGTTTTAAAACGGTTCACAACTTAGTTATCCAAAATTTCTGGATTATTTCTCCTCGAAGTGCAATTTATCGTTGTCTTTCTAAGTGTATTAGATGTTTTCGTTCAAGACCTCGATCTTATGCGCCTTTGATGGCTGATCTTCCGGTATTTAGAATCTCCCAAGTCAAAGCATTTTCGCAGGTCTCATTAGATTATGCTGGCCCCTTCTCCATCACTATGGGAAGCATCGGGGTGCAAACACCTTTAAGGCATATATCTGCTTATTTGTTTGCTGTGCTACTAAAGCACTCCATCTTGAATTGTCATCGGATTTATCAACTGAGGCATTTCTTGCCAGTTTTCGTCGCTTTGTAGCTCGCAGAGGCAGAGTATCAGACATTTATTCTGACCAAGGCACCAATTTCAAAGGTGCATACAATCAACTTCTTACCTTTTTTGAAGCTGCGTCTACAAAACTTTCTATTAAGTGGTATTTTAACACCCCGGGTTCTCCTCACTTTAACGGATTGAGCGAAGCCTCCGTAAAGTCGGTGAAAACACACCTCTTCCGTGTCATTGGGGAACAGGTTCTAACCTACGAAGAGTTTTATACTCTTAACTCAAATAGAGTCGATATTGAACTCACGCCCTCTTTCGGCTATAAGTGAAGATCCCAATGATCTTCTGCCTCTCACTCTTGGTCATTTTCTGACCATGGAACCTCTCACCAGCTTCCCTGAAAACGACTTGTCTAACGTGCCATTAAATCGGCTAACCCGCTGGCAAATGCTAACGCGAATGCACTCTGATTTTTGGAAGCGATGGAGCCAAGAGTATCTTCATACGTTGCAACAACGTTCTAAATGGACGAAATCGATAGCAAATATTAAATTAAATACGTTAGTGCTGATCAAAAACGAACAAAAGCCTCCGCTTGAATGGTCTCTTGGTCGAGTAATCAAGGTACACCCGGGAGAGGATGGTTTTATACGCGTGGTCACTCTGAAAACTCAGAATGGGATATTACAACGCCCAGTAGTAAAGATATGTCCCTTACCTGGGCAGTAACTTTACCAATTTTTTTTTTCTTCTCGATTCTTTTCAGAATTTATTTTTTTTTGTTTTTTGCTTTTACACAAGCGGAAAAACCCTAGCAAGTTTTTGGTGAGGGGAATGTCAGAAATGGACGGGTTTCTAAATATTTATTTTCATTTCAATTTATTTTATTGGGATAAGTAGTTTTATTTACTTATACTCGTACAGGAACTGTATGATTTATGGGAAATAGTTTTGCCCTATATTTGAATTTTCGCGCTAACAATGCACATTATTTGCGGATATACACTCCTTTTATGCCTGTCGACTGAGCATGATGTCATGCGCAGAAAAGGGCCGAAGTAGTCCAGCACAGAAGTACAAGGGACGGCGTGCGACCATTAAGCCATGAAATCCACTTAAGATTTTTCGCATATCAATTTTATTTCGCGAGTGAACTAACTTATTCAGAACAGCAAATTCAGTGTCCAGACCATTCGAAAAAGGGGATGAACCGAATCCACAAGAAGTGAGAGCGCTTTCCAACAAGATCCACGAACGGAAAAAGGGTGAGTGCCATTTGCATTTAATGTGCGTTTCGTCTGCGACAATTATAACTTACAGAAATCATCTTTCTCTTGCAACTTTATTTATGGTATAATTTGAATTTCTATGGTCCTTCGAAGCATAACGTCTGTTTACATTTTGCTAGATAGAATACTTGAAGCATTCAATTGTATTCTGTGATTGTTATCAAATGCATGTTGGCAAATAATGTGATTTGTGAAATTGTGTATTTTTAATATGTTTGGTGTTCTTTTATACGTTTTGCTAATGGTCTACAGGTTTCACCTATTAAAACTTGTTGCATTAAATTATTCTTCTATAATGAATTGGATTATAGGTTCGGTCGTGTTAATATGACTTAGAAATTTTCGTTATATGAATAAATTGAAAAAATGTCATCTATATTCATGGTTTATGAGACAAAATAAAACGAATATGTAATAAATTCGTACTATTTTCCAAACAGATAACATCCTTATATCCAAACTAACACAAGCAAAACCAATCAATGAAAATGAAATTACTAAAAATGTTATCTATAAAATACCATGTCAATGCAACAAATTTTATAAAGGTGAAACATGTAGACCATTATCAAAACGTATAAAAGAACACCAAACTTATGTTAAAATACACAATTCCACAAATCACATATTTGTCAACATGCATTTGATATCAATCACAGAATACAATGGAACGCTTCAAGTATTTCAGCAAATGAACCAACATCTAACAAACGTAAAATTAAAGAAAGTGCTTTAATTTTATTTAGTAAAGATGATTGTGTTGCTCTTGAATAATCATCGATATATTTATATGGAAAAACTCCTTTTTGATGAATATATTTCAATTTGTCCTTGTCTTTAAAATATTTTGATACTGCTTTACACTGAAGATCATCAAGTGTTTCAGATAAAATTGCTAACGAGTATGGTAAATTTGGAACGAATCTATAAGTAGGATGAACAATTTTTTTGTCAAAATAGGAGCCGCCAATAATATGTTTTTCAAATGAAATATATGTTTCTTTATTATGAACTATTACAGATAATTGTTTGTTAATCTTAATAAACAAATGAGAATCATAGCTCCTCAAATTATGAAATATTATAGGATTTAAATTTTGTTATTTGTAATTTAAATTACACATGGAATATGCAGGACCTCTATACTTTCCAGTGATATGACAATGTCAATATGTTTGTTACAAACATGACACTAACTAATGTAGTTGAAATGTATTTTATCTAAATCAGATAACATTCATTTGTTTATGAACTTTAAGATGGTTACTGTATAAATCACCAATATCTCTTTAAAAAAGTTATAAACTCTTGGGCACTGTTAGGTCCTCTATATAGTTCATATTTAGAAATACTATCATCAAATGAATATGGAATGTGTTAGAATTTTTTAATAGTGTAAGATGAGGAATTATCTAGTTCCATTTCTAATTCCATGTTACAATTTTCATCATTATTTAAGAGAGGTTTAGGGATACATTCGAAATCAGCATATACGAGGCATATACAAGGAAAGAAAGAGAGTGAGTCCTCACGTAGGGGTAAATCACCTCCTCCGTGTTGACTCACTCTCATTAACACACTACTGGGGTGTTTCCCCTAGCATAATATCATTGCCCGTAAATTTCATCCATTTATATATGTCTAATCCAATCTAAAAAGCGTAATAAATTATTTGAATTAATTCGATTAATTATGCACGAATTAACCTATTTTAAATATGTCAACGATTGCGTATAACATAAATTGTGAATGTCTCATTATTATGTTGCCAACATATTTAGGCAGTGCACGAATTGCGTATCCCATATTAATAAATTACGAATTTGTTTGCGTTCGCGCTGATAAATTGTATATATGTTTTAGTTATTTTAATAATAGAAAATACCATTGTCGCTAAACTATATTGTGCGAGAGATATACGTGGGTTTCGATCCATACATTATTTAGTATATGAATTCAAAGACTAAAGGGCCTATATTTTATTTGAAAAAAAAATAAATTGGTTGAAAATGTTTAGTTTCGTCATAAACAAGATAGAAATTAAGGAGGAGAAAATACTATACTTATTCTCAATTATCAGGAAGATGTTCCTCTAAAACTCCATATATTTTCGAAAGCTGCTCTGCTTCCTTTATTAAATTTGAAATATTCTATTGGCAAGTTAATGGCGAGCCGTTCGGGCACGCCACTGAATAGTTTCTTTGCTTTTGATATTAGCAATTTGTTTAATGTATATATTGCCTGCAGCGATAAAATGAATTATTCATTTTTTCATATATATTCTTGCGAGCGGTATCATGGAGAAGATAAGAAGGGAGCTCTAAGTAGGTGACAACAAATTGGTGGGTACGCCTTCGCCTTTTTGAAGAATGTGTAATACTGTTAATAGTTAATTACAATAAACCTGATATATTAACGTATTAAATATATGGCTTTTTCAGCCATATCTAGTTTATATACATAATATGTGCAATATTATGAGGCCTATAATTTATGTACAGGGTCCTTCCTTAAATTTAGACAACGTCCAGCGCGATTATTATACGAAGTAGAAAAAACTTAAAATACAAAAGTTGTATAGAAGAAAATGTTCTAAAATATTATACAGGGATATCGCAAAGTTGATTTGCACCATATCGATAAACGAACAGCGTTATCTAGATGAAGAAAAAGTCATAAAATTGATTTGTACGAAAAGTACCAAGTGTAGTACAATGGAATAGTTGTACTACATTGATAAAAGGACTTATCATACGGAAGAGAAAGCTGTAAAATCACTTTTATGAATTGTACTAAGTCCAGTACAATATAATATTTGTAGTACATTGATTAAATATGTTATCATACAGAAGAGAAAGCCGTAATATCACATTTTTGAATTGTACTAAGTTCAGTACAATATAATATAAGTACTACTTTGACAAAAAAATGTTATGATACGGAAGAGAAAGCTGAAAAATTAATTTCATGAATTGTACTAGGTCTAGTACATTATAATATTTGTATTACATTAACAAAGCATATTATCATACAGAAGGGACTCCTGTCGCGACCGTGATCGTAGCAGGACCTGTTGGCGTTCCGGGCAATCGAACGCTGCGTGTTCTATATTTCGTTTTACGTCGATCCTGCGATCATTTCTCATCGTAATTGGCTTGCTTTTTGCACTTGCTGTAATCAGTAAAAGCCGTATTAAACTAAATCTTAGTATTTTCTTAGTTTCCGGGGACGGATCCCCGGCTTTTGCTTGTGTTATGGGCGACAACACGGAGGACGAGGACAACATGTCCAATGTTTCGATGGAGTCGAGCTCTGACCGTAAGTACACCGAAACCACCATTAAGAAAATCTCTAGTAGATGTAAAAATAACGCTGAAATGTGCGTACTGTGTAGAATGGACTTCGAGAGCCTAAAACACGCCAACGAAATATCGCAAAATGATTTATATAAACTAATTACTAAAATACGGACACATATGCGTGATATCCACCCTACGGGAATTAAACACAGAGTTTCCTCCAAGATTGATACCGGAAAGAAGAAGACTAGCCCTACAAATCTCGGCGCTGAAATTACAAAAAAGGCCAAGGTCACCGCAATCGAAAAACCTCTGGCGCAAAAAACACCGTTAGCAACAGCAAATACAAACCACGACGGCGATTCCACGCTAATGGGCCCTCCGCCGCCTCCTATATCTGCCACCCTGGCAACATCTGATAACAAGGAGTCCTACAGGACTCCCTTCAAGCAAATTCCATTTAGGAAGAATTTTCAAACGGTTACTCTAGACATGGACCAGCCACCCGTGAATACATCCATTCAATTTCTGCCTTTGCAAGATATAAATACCGAAGACGAAGACACGGTCAGTGTTGCCTCCACTTCGGCCTCCACGGGGGTAAAACGAAAAGCTGCGCCTGCTAAGAAAAATGGGCCCACAAAGCCCAAAGTGCAACCGCCGCCGCCCGTAGTTATTAAAGGCAGGCCATCTGATCACCGCCAGTTAAGGGATGACCTTAAGGCAATGCACATAAATCAATACCAGCTTAAATATACCAAAAAATTCGGTAATTGTGTATTGTAACAACGCTAACGATCTGTACACACTCAAACGAACCCTTGACAGTGAAAGAACTGAATATCATACCTATGCCGAGTCACAGGAGAGGACCAGGGCATTCGTTCTCCGTGGCCTGGATGGCGAAATCACCCCACGTGAAATAACAGAGGCATTGAGCGACGAATATAATATTTCGCCGAAAAACGTGTTTGTAATGCGAAAAACGAGAATTCCTATGTATTTGGTAATTCTCGGCACTAATTACAATGTTAAGCGGCTCAATCAAGAAGTCAGGACTCTAATGTGCGTGCGAGTGAGCTGGGAAATTCGGCGCTCAAACAAGCCTGTCTTGCAATGCAAGAAATGCCAGCAGTTTGGGCATGCTAAATCTTTTTGCAACCGCCGTGTAGCATGCAGCAAATGCGCTGGTTCGCATGAAATTACAGAATGCAACTCAGATTTCGAAAAGTGTGTAAACTGCAACGGCCGCACAGAGCCATCGACGAAGCCTGTCCTGTGTTTATTTACAAATTAAACATAATTCAGACTGCAACCAAGAATATAATTCAAGCTAATACTAAGCAACCGAAACAAACTCAAAACTTTCGCCCTGCGCCTCCCCCGGCGAACCCTACCTGGAGGAACCAAGCCACAAGAGCTGCTGACGGCCCACGGGGCCAAGCCCTAAACAATGGGCAACGAAAAGAAGAGTTCTCTCAACAGTTCCCACCCCTACGTAGACCTAGAGACCAGCATCATAAGACCCAAACAACACAACACTCTAATGTACAGGTTAGTGGTGCTGCACGCGCAATAAACAATTTAAATATCCCTAATAATAATAATATCTCATCAATGATGAATAACCTAAATAACGTTGTTGCAAAAATAAACAGTCTAGTAAATCTAGATCAGCTTTTTCAAGCCCTTGACCACTATTCCAATATGCTGGAAGCATGTCAAGGCGACAAAGCGGAAATTTTACAGGCGTCAATCCGCTTTTTCTCGTTTGAATATAATAAATTCAACATATAATAATTGTAAATGTTACTTGTCGCTTCATGGAATTGTCACGGAATTAGGTCAAAATTGGGCGAATTTCGTAACTTTATGCATACATCCAATTTTCAAGTTGTTTTTCTCATCGAAACGAATTTAGTTCCTAACTTTACACTAAAGATTAGGAACTACAATATCGAGCGTTTTGATAGGCCCGATCGAAACGGGGGAGGCGTGGCCTGCCTCATACATAGGTCGCTCCGTTATAAAAGGATTCAACATTTGCGGACCGCAATAGAACACGTCTGCATCGAGACGGAGAGTGGCCTACGTATTTGTGGCGGTTATGCGCCCCCGCGTCTCCGCCTCACTGAACATGATCTCTTTGCTATATTACCGCAGAACAGAGTATCCCTGTTGATAGGGGACTTGAATGCCACGCACGCCGAATGGGGCGGCGTAACTAACACCAGGGGTAGATTATTTAAGAGAATAATCGAAAATAACTTGGAAATGTCCTATCACCGAACGCCAAATCCCACCTTTCTTCGTAGTGCCTCGTTCCTGGACATAGCTATAACTCGGGGAACGATAAGGACTACACAGTTGCAGGAACTTGACGTTCTAAACTCGGATCATTTGCCAATCAGAATTGGACTGTACAGCAGGGTTCCGGTAGTTTACGACACCGTCGTTTCGTACAGGAATACTGATTGGAAGGTGTTCCGAGCAAGACTGAGTGAGTTAACTGTCGTCCCTGAGCAAATAGTTACGGTTCAGGACTTAGAAAACGAGGTAGATAAACTAACATCTAATATCCAGCGCATCCGAGATGCTATGTGTCCTAGAGTTGCCTTGCGCCCTAAGACAGAATCCCTCCCTCATCACATCCTCGAACTTATCACCTTTAGAAACCGTTTTCGACGAAGATGGCAGAGAAACCGGATAAGAGAGGGAACCGCTCAAATCAATGCACTGACGGAGGAGATCAGGATACAGATTCGCGAGCACAGGAACCATGCGTGGCTCGAATACATAAATCGCGTCAACAGGGAAGACGGCTCGCTGTGGAAGTTAGCCAGGCGAGTCCGCGGAGCTATACGCAAATTCCTGTTATCAGGCATAGAGGCCTAGATATTATAGGCGATCAAGGAAAAGCGGAGGCCTTTGCGGATTACTTGGAGGGCGTCTACAGCGGGGCGCCTAACACCCTTCCCGAGCAAGAGCGCTACAGCAACGCTGTACACGCTTTTAAGCAACATAAGTATGCTATCCCTCCATCAGTGTTTGATAAACTGAGAATCACCCCGGCGGATATCCGCAAAACTCTTTGCCGTCTTCCGAGAAATAAAGCTCCCGGCCCGGACAACATTCCGAATATAGTCCTGAAAAATCTTCCTAATAAGACACTCATCCAATACATGCATATTGTTAACGCGGTAATTCGGCTACAACACTTCCCTAATTCCTGGAAGGTAGCGGCCATAACTCACTTCCCCAAACAGGGAAAAGATCTCAAGTTGCCGGCATCCTATCGGCCTATATCCCTGCTAAACACCCTCGGGAAGGTGGCTGAGAGGCTAATCTTGTCGAGGGTAAGCAGGATAGTCGAGGAACAGAACATCTTACCCCGTGAACAATTTGGCTTTCGTGGTCAGCATGGCACCGTCATGCTGACAGCGAAGTTAGCCACTGATATATATAAAGGGTTCAACAGCAGGCAGTCTACAGCACTCCTGCTTTTAGACATAGAGAAGGCATTCGACAGGGTATGGCACGATGGGCTGCTGTACAAGCTTCTAGCAAAGTACAGCTTCCCACTGTACTGGATAGCGCTCATCGAGTCATACCTTGCCGGGCGAACCTTCACCACCCGGATTGGCTGTAGCTCCTCAACTAGCAGACAACTGTCAGCAGGAGTGCCACAAGGTACAGTCTTATCGCCGCTACTCTTCAATCTTTTTATAGCAGATCTCCCGTCACATCCCAACACCCGGCTAGCCTTATTTGCCGACGACACGGCAATTTACTCCCTCAATCCTCAAGCAGAAGTGGCTAAATCTAACCTGTCAGCACACCTGGACATTCTTATTCCGTACTATGAGCGATGGAAAGTCACCCTTAACGCGGCCAAGACGGAGTTAATCCTAATTACCCGTAAAAGGCGCGACATTGACATCACACCGCTCGTAGTAGGGAATACTATTATAACACCCAAAACCCAGGTCAAATACCTAGGCATCACCCTGGATACCAAACTGAATTTTGGGAAACATATACAGGCAGCCGTCAATAAAAATGTAGCCATCAAAAAAGGGTTGAGCTTGCTCGTAGCAAGCAGGTCCTTCCTGAGCCCTGCCAATAAACTCACCGTTTACCGGTCACTAATAAGGCCAGCTTTACTATATGGTGCCCCGGTGTGGTGCTCGGCGGCAAAATGTCATAGACAACGACTTCAAGTCATACAGAATCATTATTTAAGGGCGGCCTTCTCCCTCTCCCTCAGAGACAGAGTAAGGATCACAGATCTGCATGCTATGGCGAACATTGAATTTGTTGATGAATACATTGACAATATAGCATGCAGGTTTTTCGAACAGCAAATAAAGGGATCTCCGCTTACGGCCAATCTCGCAAACTTAAGATACACCCCCGAACACCGCACTCCTCACGGCACCATATATGGAGGCATATCTTTATTTTATAAGCAATTAATGCCACCCTAGTTCATATGCACCAAGAATATCCTATTTTCATAACATTAGAAATTGTAAATATCCCCATCTTTCAAAAGGCAACTTTTTAAAACACCTCTAAAATCTGTAAACGATCAGGAGAGCAGAAACGCTACTACCAGTAAAGTAGTGAGCGCGAGCTGCTTCCTGGTTACCGCTTACCGTGTTCGGACACGGGGGCGGGGCTTGCCAAGGGACTAGCTGCGCGTATAAATACGCACAAGCGAAGCCCATGTCTATCACTTGAACTCGAGCCACCGAAGCATCCATGTCTCCGTAATCGGACCCGCCGGGCTCGTCCAATCTAATCCGTGACAATCCCAATCACACTGGAATAGACTTGCGTCTACACATGGCATTATGCCATGCTTGTATATACTTCTGTATATAATCTTTATGTTGTATAGTGTGATCGTCCTTTTAGTATTATGATCTCCTGCTCAAAACGGGCAGATTTAAGCAGGTTTTTTTTCTATATTTTTCCTGTATAAACACCCTGGCAGTAACATTTATCCCCTCAAGTAACCTTCGCTAATATTCATAAAGCTATATGCTAATAACTGAGAAGGCAACGCCTTTGAAGGGGTTTTCCCATGTAAAGGTCAAACATAACGCAGCACCACATACCCTATGTAAAATTAGGTTAAGATCAGCCCCCTAAGGGTGCCTTACTGTTGGCAACGGCGTTGGGCAAACAACGCCTAAGCTTAACAACAGTAGATTACTATTATAATCATACATTAGGCATAGTTAGGCATAGGAAATGTTAAATAACGATGAATGTTAAAAATAAAGATGCTTAAGGGCACAGTAAAAAAAAATCATACGGAAGACAAAACAGTAAAATGGATTTAATGAATTGTACTAGGTATAGTACAATAAATGTTGTGCTACATTAATAAAAGATGTTATCATTCGGAAGAGAAGCTGAAAAATGGATTTAAGGAATTGTACTGAATCCGGTACAATATCATATTCATACCATACTAACAAAAGAGCAAACTACGGTTATCATACTGTATAAAAGCAATGAAACAAATTTAATGTATTGTACTAAATCTGGTATTAGATAATATTCATACCATATTGATAAAAGAGTACAGTATGGTTCACATAATGTACAAAAGCACTAAAATATAATTTAATGAAAAATTGTACTAAACAAATTTGACAAATAAATCTTCGTCTTCCTTTATTTTAATAATTCAAGAATAAAAGTTCAATAAGGTAATAACAATGACCGAAAATAAGACGTAATCTGCATTCAATAACGCAATCTGATGGCTTCCCTTAGCAACGAAAACTAATAATAGACAAAACTGCATTACCTAACAATTAACAACCGAATTTCTCGGTTTAGTGTCTAATTAATAGTTGAAATCAGTTACCCACACGAATCACTAGAAGTTAATTGCACGATTAATTACTAAAATTAAAGACAAAAACAACATTTCCCCATTGCATCAATTCTAACTTCGCTAACAGAATAAATATCCATAAAATTAGCTGTTTTGGCATTAGTTGCAACCTATTGCCGTAGACAATAGATGCCTTTGATAAAGTATCGCGATAATCAATGGTTAAATTTTACACCCGCTTCTAATCCGCTTCAGAAAGGTCAAATAAATTAAATTACTTAATTATCGAAAATCTACATTACATTTCGTCGGAAATAAAATTAAAACGATTAATTGGGTCAATCGCGAAACCCAGCAAATAAATAATAACGACTATTGCATCCAAATATAAAAGCCTATAAGCCTTAATTATTCTCTAATTAGTATGATGTCACTCCGATTAATTAAGCTACTAAATCGAGTCCGATATAAATAAAAAGCAAAATAATACATAAATGCAATTAATAAAGACCACGAAAAACGCAAAACATGCAATTGATAAAGAATGCTTACCTCTTAAAATGAGGACCAAAAGATGTCACACAAGACGCTAATCGCCACAGTGGCTTCCAACACTGGACAAAGCAAATCCCGAAATCCTCGCTTAGGTTGTTATTCCCGCATCCACAGCACTAGAACTAAAGAAACCAAATCGAGATGGCCGATACGGGAATTTCTACGTTGGTTATCTATAAAATCCTACTAGGATGCCTGGGATTAAACCAGACTTAGATACATCGATACTCGATGGCGATTTAGGATGATCCCTGCAACTTTTGTATTTAAACTTTTTTCCCACCTCGTATAATAACCGCGCTAACGCTGTCTAAATATAAGGAATGACCTTGTACATATACAGGGTGATTCAAAGGTATGCTTACAGACTTCGGGAGGTTATTGCTGACATTATTTTAGGATAGAAAGTTCTTCTTTTAGATAATCAAAAATATTGTAAGGATTGTCGAAGAAAATCGATCAGACGAAATATGTGGGCAAGTCACCTACGCACAAATAGCCACAAAGACAATGCGGTAATCATCAGTAAAGATTGAATTGAAATTAGTAAATCTGTATCAGTTAGTTGCGAATACATTTTTTTAGAAACACAGTTTTGATCATGGAATTAAAGAAAAGTAAGAGATTGATTGAGATCATGTTTTTTTGCGCTGACTGAGAGTGTTTTGAGAAGGTATCGTCCAATTTTTCCTTATTCTTTGGTTTATGTTATATCTTATTATGTAAACGTATAATATTGTATTTACAATTAACATTTTTATTTGTATCAACTCTTTCGGTTTTTGCAGCATTTAAATCATGATGTTACAAGATTTGTATCTTAAATGACTGGACTAATGAGAATCGCGACTACGACGCTTTATTATATATTAATATTATGATTATTTTTGTGCAAACACAGCAGTAGAAAAACGCATTTTAACATCTCAATTAGTTGCAAATGCGTTTTTAGGGATAATTCAAATAAGTGATAATACCAGATATCTGTTAAATTAGAGTTAGCCACTTTTGCCAACCTGAACAGGTTAGTTTGGGTTAGCGTCCAACCAGCCAACAGTCGACTGCAGTAGTGAAGTAAAGTTAAGGGACAAAATATGATATGTCTTATAGAAACTCGTTATATTTCACACAAAATATTATCGGTCGATAATTCTGCGGCCACTTGTACATAGAAGAACCGAATTATTGCGGTATAATTAATTATATTTGCGTTGTCCAGATACTCATTGCGCGAACTGCGACCAATTTATTATACATTTGTCGCGAAACAGCAAGTGTATTTTATCTGTTAGGACGCGGTAAATAAATGGCGCAATAAATTCGGATAGCGAACATATATTCGACTGGGATTGTACAAATATTGCACCAAAATGTGTATCATAGGTTCGTAAATTATGGAAAATGTTGTGTGTTATGAGCTATACGAGTGTCGGCGTCACAGGTACTATCAAAAATAATATTTAAATTTATCGCCAATAGATGAAATAAACTGGGTATCAGTTTTAATGAAGCGCAAACAAACAGAAACTTTTAAAGAAGGATAGATAAACGTATAAACCTATCTGACAGAGATAAGAAAGTGCAACTAACTCATGAATTTGTCAAATCTTAAGGTTCACATTAGTACCGGAGGACCATGCGGCTTAAATGTCTGTCTAGTTAAAAAAGTAACATTTTGTAGTCAAGTGGATTGACTTATGTTACGAACGTAAATAAGCCACACTAACTGTTTAGGTGTAAGCATAGCTTAACAATGCTAATTTAAATAAGTATACCTTTGGTAGGAATGCTATTTACTAGTCATAATTTGGGTTAGTTCGATTTATGTATAACTGCGGACACGTATACCATGGTAGACGCGCACAAGGTTTAGTAGCAATCGGTATTATATTATAGTCTAGTTTGTGTCTGCGGATTTAGTTATGTCAAACTAGTGGCCCCCTGGTCAAAACTAAATAATTCACCCACTACCACGCCGACGAGCAGTCTGAGCACATGTTGCGTTGGGCGCATCTTTAAGGGTAGGTAATTTCTTGCTTATTTTATATTGCTGACCCATTTTAAAGGGGTTTACAGCTCTTAATAATTTACTATTCTGAATAAGTGTCCATATAAATAAACGGCGTAATAATTTCGGGCGCAAACGTAGTTTATAGCCCATTGTAAAATAGCAATATGAATATTACACGAAATGTGTGTCGTAGGTTCGTAAATTATGAAAACTGGTTTTTATGAGCTACGAATAGGAGTTTGCAAAATAGATATGAGCAAGCATGTATAATTTGCTGCAAATAAATTAAGTATAAGTTAAAGTGGATTTTTAACATTTTTCCGAATTTATATCCATACACCATTGGCAACATCCTTGCTAATAAGGGCCCTCAGAGATAAACAATGCTTCTTTAAAATTCTTGTTTCGTTTCTCTGCTCTCGCAAAGAAATTTTATAAGTGCACTCTTTAAAACGAGTGTCGCATCTTATAAGACCTCACGAAAACACTCTCGCAGACAATGCGGAGGTCGAATGGAGAGGAAAAGGCGTGAAAATGCAACCGGAAAACGTCAGAAATGAAAAATGGAGATTTTAATCCTATATTTTTGCACGATTATGCTGTTTATATTCTAGGGGACAGTGTCGATTATAAAATCCTGTCGACGTCCGAAATGGAATTTTTCATGCACGCACCATCGAACTCTGGGGATAATAAATTGCGAGAACATTCGATGAAATTGAGGCGGCACGTCCGCAACAAAAGTACGAATTTCGTATTGGTTGTTAATTTAAAATCAGCTGAACATATGTTGCAAATTGTTTCCCACATAAGTATGGCAATTGCGTTGGCGATAGAAGAAGTTGAATATGGGAAATTTCTGAAGCATAACGGTCGGAAGTAGGAATATACCATAACAAATGATTACGAAAGATCCAAAATCAATTTTAGACACATCATACTTCTAATTAGGAGTAATCAGTATAATTAATACCTATTGCTACTAAACCTTGTGCGCGTCTATCATGGTATACGTGTCCGCAGTGTAGATAAAAAGAACTAACCCATACTATGAGCATTAATCGATCTAAACTAGTAAATAGTATCCCTACTAGAGGTATACTTATTTAAATTAGCATTGGTAAGCTAAGCTAAGTGATGTGAATACGTAGAGTCATATTATGTGCTAACCGTAATTAACTAACCAATTCGGTTGCGGTTTAAGTTCTCGGTTGTAAAGCGATCGGGCGATGTAGAAGATCTTGCTCGTATATAATGTACAAATTCTGTCATAGTAAATTGTACTATTCGTTATCGAACCACTGAATGTGTTTTTTATATATATAAAAAGCATTAGCGGATTGTACAATTCAAAATAGAGCGTTGGTCATGTTTTTTTTTATTCGTAGATATTGACAGTCCATTTTGTAATGTACAAATTCAGCCACTGCGGATTGTACATTTCATTAATAAAGAATTGCTTGTGTTTTCAAGTGAATACTCCTGTGGCTGTATGAGAATGATTTTTCAAGGCCGCGTCACGACGCGCTTTGAAATTTTAGTTTCCTATGAGAGATAATGTATGTGACCCTCTCTCTCTTTCTCCCTTATGAAATCGGTAAATAAGTATTCACTTCTATCACGTGTACTCTATTACACGCGACTTTTTTAATTAATGAATATTGATAGTCTACTTCATAATATACAAATCGAGTCATAACAGATTGTACAATTCGTTATAGTGTTTCTTGAAATATTGAAAGCTTAAGCGGATTGTACAAGTCATTATTAGAGCATTGTTTACGTTTTTTTAATAATAGATATTGACAATATAAGAATTCCATCATAGCATATTGTACAATTCGTTGTCACAGCATTGAATGTGTTTCTTAATATATATAAAAAGCTTAAAGGAATTGTACAATTCGTCATTAGAGTGGCGGTCATGTTTCTTTTATATCTAGATACCGACGATCCATTTTGTAATACAAAAATGTGATCATTGCAGACTGTATAATGGACAAGCCCAGTCGTAACAGATTGTACAATTCGTAATCAAGAGTTTTAATTTGTATCTTAATACATAGAAAGCTTTAGCGTATTGTACTATTCATTATCAGGGCATTGCTCATGTTTTTTTATTTATAGACACTGGCAATGCACTCTGTAATGTACAATCTCAGCCACAATAAATTGTACAATTTGTTATCAAAGCATTTAACATGTCTTGATATATAGAAGATTGCAGTTGATTATGCAGTTCGTTATATACTAGTTATGTACAAACCTAATCATAATAGATTGTACAATTCGTTTTCAAAGCACTGAATGTGTTTCTTAATATATACAAAGCTTCAGCGGATTGTACAATTCGAAATATAGCGTTGGTCATGTTTTTTTTATTCATAGATATTAACAGTCCATTTTGTAATGTACAAATTCTGCCACTGCGAATTGTACGTTTCATTAATAAAGAATTGCTTGTGTTTTTCAAGTGTATACTCCTTTGGCTGTATGAGAATGATTTTTCAAGGCTGCGTCACGACACGGTTTGAAATTTTCGTTTCCTAAGGGAGATAATGTATATGACCCTCTCTCTCTTTCTCCCTTATGTAATCGGTAAATAAGTATTCACTTCTATCACGTGTACTATATTACACGCGACTTTTTTAATTAATGAATATTGATAGTTTACTTCATAATATACAAACCGAGTCATAACAGATTGTACAATTCGTTATAGTGTTTCTTGATATATTGAAAGCTTAAGCGGATTGTACAAGTCATTATTAGAGCATTGTTTACGTTTTTTTTTAATAATAGATATTGACAATATAAGAATTCCATCATAGCATATTGTCCAATTCGTTGTCACAGCATTGAATGTGTTTCTTAATATATATAAAAAGCTTAAAGGAATTGTACAGTCCGTCATTAGAATGGCGGTCATTTTTTTTATTGTACAATTCGTTGTCACATCATTGAATGTGTTTCTTAATATATAGAAAACTTAAACGAATTGTATAATCCGTCATTAGAGTGGCGGTCATGCTTCTTTTATATATAGATACCGACGATCCATTTTGTAATATAGAAAAGCGGCCATTGCGGATTGTATAAATTATTATGTTTATTTATAGGTACTGATATTCTACTTCATAATATACAAACCTAGACGTAACAGATTGTACAATTCGTAATCAAGAATTTTAATTTGTATCTTAATACATAGAAAGCTTTAGCGTATTGTACTATTCATTATTAGGGCATTGCTCATGTTTTTTTTATTTATAGATACTGGCAATGCACTCTGTAATGTACAATCTCAACCACAATAAATTGTACAATTTGTTATCAAAGTATTTAACATGTTTCTTGATATATAGAAAACTGCAGCTGATTGTACAATTCGTTATATACTAGTATATAACAAATATATACAAAGCTTGAGCGGCTTGTACAATTCGTTATTAGAGCATTGCTTATGTTTCTTTATTTATTAAATAAGATAAGGGTATTTCATATATTTTTCAAAGAGCGGGCCGCTTGACCCGCGTACTACCAACCTATTTTGACCATAGCTCAACTTTTCGGATGTATAGCGCACTATCCGAAATAAGGAAACTGAAGGCATAAATGACAAAATTATCGATTTTGTACATTAAGGAGAAGACAGCAAAGGTAAGCTTAAACCAGATCAAGCAAGTTAAATAATGTAGACCCTCTTCCATAAGCATCTAGAAAGTGAATTTGTACTATAACGATGTTCTTAAACACCCGTAACGAATTATCCCGCTGAAAAAATCTATTACTCCACATTACCGTCTACATTTAAAAAAAAAAACAGAACACCCCTGTCGGCACTTTACTGTGTAAATATACGAAACGAATTAACGAAACTCAGACTCGAAATCCTGGAAAAGTGTAGAGAAATTCGCGTGCAGGATTAAACAGACCCCGCATGCCAGATGCTTGTTCAGGCTTCGCATTCGGAATACGAACACGCGGCGGCAACTTGAGCGTTTCTGTCGTGGCGGTTTACAAGAGTGCACTCGAAATAAATTCGAAGAATAAGCCGGAAAGGCTTATTAAAATTGAGAGTTTTTGCCAGAGAAAATAAGCACATTGATATGAAACTTTTCAAAAATTAAAATTTCTTTGCGTCCGAGGCATTTGAAGAGTCCCGTTGATTAAAAGTTCGTGGCGGACATCATGAAAACAGTTTGCGCAATTAAAATGAATACGAACGACAGCGTCCCGGCCGTTACGGGGATATTTTAGTTGTCTATTTGTTCTCGTGTCGTGCCGTTTGTTCTCATTCGCCCCTAGGGCGCTATTAAACGGACGTGTTCCCAAATTAGCATTTTCTTTTCATATTTCATTTCAGTACAAAGGAATTTCTAATTCATAGGCAAAGTTTATCCAGAGTGCAGGAACGTACAATAAGCTGCAGATCGTCATTTTGGCTTTTTCCACTCGGAGAACAACGGGAAACACAGCAGCAGCTGTGTGGATATGACATATACTTGCACCAGTACATAGGCCTCAGCACCCACTGGAATAGGGTAACACAAGAGACAGCACTATACACACGCTTGGCAAGAAAACTTTACACATACGATTTTAATATGATGAACAGAGTACGTTAAATACGGGACCTAAAGTCAAAAGGAGACACAACCTATGCCATTCCTTGTATTGCTTTGCCCTTCCAGCAAGGCATGGTCACTCGGCGTTCTGAAACGAACAAAAGGCTGTGTGGCAATTATGCAAAATAAAATAACCTGTTTCCTGTTTCTATGCCCTTACAGACAGTGTTGCCAGGCGAAAAATGAGAAATTCCCCAGCTGTGGATTCAAAAAGAAAAAAATATGTAAATTGTACAATATTCCATAAATTACCTGATTTGGCTTATAAAATTAAAGAAATTTTCACCAATCACCAAAGCCTTCTCAAAATCACCAGATCTGGTGAAATTTCGCCAAGCCTGGCAACGCTGTAATACAGATGGTTCGTTGATTTGCATCGGTGGTTTTCGTCGCCATGAAGGTATCTCTATGCGAGCTCGTTATCGTGTCCGCGCGTTTATTGGTGAATGGAAGAGGAGTAGCGGAAGCAAGAATCAAGTACTCAACATGTTTCTTGATATATAGAAAGCTTTAGCGAATTGTACAATCCGTTATTAGGACCATTGCTTATATTTTTTTATTTATGGATACTGACAATCCATTTTGTAATGTACAAACCCAGCCTTAGCAAATTGTACAATTCATGGTCTAAGCATTGTGTCTTTTTTGATATATAGAAAGCTTCAGCATATCGTACAATTCGTTATTAGGACGACTACTGCCTATGTTTCTTGACTTATAGATACCGACAGTCCACTTTTTAATGTACAAATCAAGTTATAACAGATTGTACAATTTGTTGTCAAGGCACTGATTATTTTTCTTGATATATAGACAGCTTCGGCGAATTGTACAATCCGTTACTAGGTCTATTGCTTATATTTTTTTTATTTATGGTTACTGACAATCCACTTTGTAATGTACAAACCCAGTCTTAGCAGATTGTACAATTCGTTATTAGGACGGCTACTGCATATGTTTCTTGACTTATAGATACCGACAATCCACTTTATAATGTACAAATTCAGCCATTGTAGATTGTACATTTTATTATTAAAGAATTATTGTGTTTATTTATAGATACTGATATTTTACTTCATAATATACAAATCCTGTCATCACATTGTACAGTTCGTTGTCATAGTAGTCAATTTATTTCTTGATCTATAGAAAGCTTCAGCGGATTGTACAATT
>MU192568.1:463-28443 GCA_016904865.1 Pissodes strobi | reverse complement strand
TTAAAATGCGAATATGTCGAAAACTATTACATTTAGGTATAGGACATGTTATAGAAAAAATATTCAGAATTCTAAGGAGATCCCAAAAAATTAACAATATACAGGGCGTTTCATTTAAAAAATATAACTTTAGCTTGTCACTCATTTCTGTAACACCTTGTATATATATAAATGTATTCTGCAAATAGCTTACATTATTCTGCACAACTTTAGTATTTAACATTTTTGTCTAATGCGAAAAACAAAAAAGTTAAGAGGGGGGGGGGACATTATAAATGATCACCGTGTACAAGGCCATACAGGGGAAACACGTGACGAGTCGCCCGTATTAACAAAAATAAATATTAGTGTACTAGGGAGTAACGTGTCAAGTCCGCGCGGTACATTGAAAAAACGTGTTAAGTCACGTTAGTCGCGCTCTCGCGGTTCCATAACTTAATCTTTTGGCAGTCGCTGTTTATGTCTTCGGCAAGTAAGGTTAACGATACCTACGTAAAAAAGATTTGCTGTGTTATTGCTGTTAGTGAGAAACCACCATGAATACAATGGATAATAATTTGAGTGATTGTGAACATCAGACAAAGTCCGTAAGCACAAAAAAGAGAAACTCTAGGGGTTGGGTACGAGATACTACCAAGTTATTGACGCTTCAGTGCCATGTTACTGGTGATCCTTGTCAATGCCTACGATACAGATGTTTTGAAAGGATAATTGCAGATGAAAGAATGACGAAAGTTTAATCTAATGAGAAGTTGGAATGATCAAACAGCCTATTTAACAGGCCTAATTTCTCTTTGTTCAGTGGCTCAGCGCCGACCTCGATTACCGGAAGATGATAGTGTCCTGAGAAATTCGATGTTTTATTACAAGGTGCGTGTAGTTCGTGAGAATGTAGCAGTTGAAGAAGCAAGTTTGTAAGAATGCGTTTGTTTCTCTACATGGTTTAACAAGACGTAGAATAGAAGCCATACAAAAGTCTCCAGAGGAGTGGAGGTGCACCTATCGATAAAAGTGGAAGACATTTCAATAGAAAACACAAACCAGGCGTTGAAACTGAAAACGAAATATTTGAACACATCAAGAAATAAATAGATGTACGGAATGTATAAATGCTTCCCGTAGCAAGCTTTTGCGACAAATTGAAAGTACAGATCGAATGCATGCCAAGGTATTAAGAATTTGATGTTACAACAAAAACTACATCTAGCCAAAGCCGAAGTATTCTACACACGTAAGAAGAAAGCCAGGTTGGATAGTCCGACAAAAGCAGACACAGAAGCAGCATGCATGGACTTCAGGAGAAATTTGCCCATGCCCAATTTATCCACGAACGATGTGTATTACAGCCGGCAATTATCATTATTTTCATTTATTCTGCACAAACTCTAATATTCTGAAGTGTTCTTCTATTCGTATGGTGAGACAGTAGGAAAAAAGGGCGCGAATGAAGTTTGTTCTTTTTATTTGATTATATTTGATTTATTTGATTAAAGCTACCTGCTGAAGTTAAACATTTGCCAATATTCTGTGATTCGTGCTCCGGACAGAATAAGAACTTTCCACTGTTCAAATTTTTACATGACATAGTCCATCATCGATTCAAACTTGAGTCCGTTGAAGTCCCATTCCCCATTCGTGGTCACTCCTACATGGACTGTGATAAATATGCGGGGATTTCAAATAGAAAGTTTCGGGAGGAACTACCGGACGATTGGTGCAAACACACAGAAGTCGCTAGTTTAAGGCCCACACCACACCATTTCTTGTTGAAGAAGTTGATCGATATTTGATTATAAATTGGAGAGATTTTCTATCTGCAATGTATGTGAAGAAATACCCTTTCGCCTCACCCCCCCCCCCCCTCATTCGGCAGTTTAAAATTACGAAGGAACATCCTCGCTTAGTTCTTCATCGAGAGACTTAAAATGATCTTTGGAACTCGTCAGCTATTGTACCTCCAAGAAGAAAGAGAATCATTGGGCCGCCACTACTCGACGGACAGTTCTACCACCCACCAGCCCAAAAATTTTGGTTAGTAGGCTTGTTTTGTCTTTTGCAACAATTTAATTATCACGGATTTTTTTATTCAGATGATATACCCATCTCTTTGGAAGAATACAACGACCTGCAGAAGGAAAAACAGTTTTGCACCCCAGAGAGTCAGCTTTTCTGCTCTAATTTGAAACACAAGCATAGAAAACTCCTTGTCTTGGTGAGTTATGGTTGAGTTGTAATTTAATTACGTAACTAATAAATAATTTTTCGTTTTTCCCAGTTCATCCCACATGAACAGAACCGAGATGCTGGTTGCTATGACTGCAACAAATATTCCTGTTCAGAAATACATGTAAATAAAGGAATGCATGATTTTGGTAAATAATTAACAAAGTATAAATTTATTGAATATAAATCAATAATTACCTTAAGTGGTTAATATTCACATATTATATACAATGAAGGAATGTGATAAGTCAAGAAATAATCAGTGACATAACACCTTTTCCCCCTGTATTCTGAGTATTTTGACACTTTGGCCCATTGTGAAGTACCAGATTGATATTTTGTTAGAAGAGTCATTAGGGAGTTGGAGAAATGTCACAACTTCAATATGATGGTAAATAAATAACCAATTTGCAAGTTGTGTGATTATCGTAGCGTTTCTAAACTTAAAATTCGTTTCTTGTAAAAAATTAAAAAATTACTTGCCACGTTTTTCCCCTGTGGTCTTCATATGCAAAATAACAAGAATCAGCAAAACAGCACGAATAAAAATCAAGACAGGAAGGCTCCACCATACAAGGAAACGCACTCAAATGCAAAGAGATCCCAAAGTACCCCGGAGGTAATAATCGCCACCAAAACAATAGCCAAGGCAATGACCATAAGGGTCCCAATTATTATGCAAATACCTAACAACTCGGAGATGACACTATGGGATCTAGCAAACCCATCAAAACTGGTAAGGTAACAGGAACCAGGATCGACGCCCTCAGGATGATAGTACAAACCTCCATGGGAACCAGGATAATCAATCAGTCCCATCAAAACTGGCAAGGTGACAAGAACCCGGATCGAAATGGGGATAGCCGGTGCATTTGGGCCCTCCGTTCTCTGGAAGAGGCTTATCGCAAGCAAACCATGACGTTTTCGGCGACTTGGGAAATAAATAGCATTTTTAAAGGCGGAGTCTCACCGCATCCGCGTGACAGGAACCTCGTCCACCACAAATTCCTGGGTCATCTGTTATTATTAAGCCACTTGGACTAGGTATATCATATGCCGAATGTTCTAAGACATATTCAAAATTCTAATCGTCGACTTGGGTCATGCAATTTTTAATAAATAAATATAATTGTTGGAGACACCATGTAGAATGGCGAGTTAATTTTAGGTTTTAAGCGAGCGAATACCGTAAATTGCCGATCTAGAACGTTTCGAGGTTGGTGGGTGCGCCTATAATATAGGCGCACCCACCAACCTCGTTCAACATTTCATGAACATATTATGTTCATGAAATGTTGAGATTCGCGAAAATGCCATATTACTTCTTTACGTAACTCTAATAGTAATTGATCTATATTTTAAGTTCCAGCTTAGTAGTATGATTCGTCGTTCACTGTAATTATTTGATTGCATAGAAAATAGCTATCTAAAAGGAAAATAGCTGTTTTTCTTTGAATCTTCGGCAAAAAGCTTAAAGCGGGTAGCTTTTAGTGGACTCGACAATAATAATAATCTTCAGCATGTTGGTTCAAACGGTTCGCATAAACAAATATCAACTTTTGTGGTTTCCTGTTTAAAAACCTATTTTTGCTATTTTTTGTTCACTACTGATAAAATTTAAAATATTATTTTTGTGGTTTGCTAAAAACAAATATATAGTAATTTATTTATTTAACCATAAAGCACATTGGCATTTACCGATATAATATATGAATTTTGCTAATAATATTCAACATGTAATAGATAGGATAATTACACATATTTTTTCGGAAAAATAAGTATATTCACTATAGATTGTAGGAATCTCTGGGCTTATTAAATTTGTAGTGGCCTCACTATTGCAATTAATGTATAAGTATTGGGTTTCTTGAAACTTCTTTCCCAAACCAATAATAGTTCATACTATCTAAAGAGATTGTATTTCGGAAATAGAGTCTCAGCTTAAATTGAAAATAGTTTTGTGGTGATGCTGGAACGCATGTTATAAAAATTGGTGTCGTATTATAGACAAGTGCAGAAAGTAGAGGAATCCAAGATCCATTTGTGGAAAAGGTATCAGATTCCAATTGTGCATGTATATTTACTATTTCATCGGGTTTATATATAAAAAAAAATGATTAACAGTTGCAGTCAGTGCTATGAAACGCGAACTTAATCAAACCATTGCTGGGTCTATAATAATTCGATATTATTTTGCTAAACTTTTTATACAAAAAGAACTTGACTTCGACAATCATGTCGATTATAGTGAATATAGAAAATTCTGTATACAGAAAGTTTGCCCCAAACTATCAATGCATTTCAGGGAAAAATCTATCGGTATGATTTTAATTCTTCGGCATTTAGTCCAATAAACGCATCGTAAAATGGGTGTCAACCTCGAAGCAAATCAGGGAGATTTAATTTTTTTTTATCTTATATATATATTGTCGAAAGTATGCCGAAACCAAGTTTTCGACCTTCTGTACCCTTGGCGCAACTAACTGTAACCATAGAACCTCAAAATTTTGGCACTTTTTCCGTATTTTCAGCTATAACTTTTGTTCTCTATGCCTTAGCAAAAACTATCCTATGTTCAATTTGAAAGGGAATAAAAAGACAAACAACTTTTATATGAAAAGTTTTTTCCTAAATTGAAAACTAAGGGAGCTACAGTTAAAAAATTAATTAAAAATTTATAATTTTTTACTTTAAGTTGGATTTAAACTAATACTTCGAGTCCCTGCATATATGAATATATGTACATTATATGTACAAATTTTTGTACCTACATACATGTTATGCAAGGAGGTTTTGTCGGCCTAAATATGATTGTTGTCTAAATTTGTGATAGCTGTATCTGTAAATATTATTTCATGATCAAACAAGGGATTATGAGCAATTATCTCCAGAAACCAGTGACAAAAAAATTAACTTGCAAGGGAAAGTCTCTGGGAAGTAACGCTTGGACCCGTTGAATGTGATATGGGTATAACAGAAAATCGTGCAGAATTTTTGAAACTAGAACGCGCGAGAGATTCAAATTATTTCCAATTTTTCTAGTACTAAGTTCACGATTTTCATCAATCAAATTTAAAACTGCTTCTTCAATTTCTGGAGTTCTTGCAGTACGTTGGACCCCTTTTAATTGATTATTTGGCTTCAAATTACCCGTTTCAGTCTACCTTCTTTGTATGTTTGCAATTAATGTTCGCCTATCTGATATGACTCTATTAGGAGAGCGCTCTTAATACAACCGCCTAGCTTCCAGCGATCTGCCATCAGCCAAATCATACATGTAATGCATGTCTGCCAACTCCTCATTAGTAAACTGAACCATTCATTCTCAAAATAACAATGCTCATATATTTTAAACACCAAATTAATAAGACGCGACACCAGAATTAATAACTCTTACACTCACAGTCTACTTAGAAGACAATGATAAGTAATAATTATTTTTTAATGAAGTTATAGGTTTTTTTTTTTTAATTACCATCTAATGATTGGCAACTTTCCAGCACCAACTCTTCGTTCTGGATGTACACAATAAAATAAGTTTTTTAAATTAATCTCTATTGCGCAATATTCACTGTCCCAATAGATCAGGTGGAAACATAGAAACAAATCCAGGTATAAAGGTGAAAAAATGTTTACTTAATCACTTACAGGTCCATAATTTTTAGATTATTTCCTTGAAGTTATTCTGGTGACAAAAATTATTCACCGATATATGCTTAAAACAAGTGGATTTAAGCGCTTTACAGCCCGCACATTGGTAAATTTTTTGTTTCTCATCAGTAGTATTTAATTTGGCATAAATAATACAAGGAAGACTGACCTTTAACATCCATGCTGCGCAATTTGCATATATCATCAATATTTTATGCGGGCTAAAATGAATAAATTCTAACATGTACTTAGATAAGTTAGTTACATTTAAATTACAATGATATTTGATTATCTCTAAGCAAGTATTTTGGAATGCACTAGAAATTTTTACAGGGTTTAAAATATTATTATAAAAAGTCCTAAAATATAATTTCTTAAGTAATCTTAACATATAATTTAACCTCCTAAATATTTAAAAAGTCTCTAATATCACTTATACATAAACATAAAATAATTTCACGACTCAACCGTTTGATTATTCGCTGGCCTAACAAGATAACAGTAGAAAGGGTGTATGTAGTTTTCAGACAATAGCCATCACTCAATCTTCATGAGCTCTCAAATCATCTAAACAAAAACATAGAGTAACCAAAGTTTCTCGACATTTTACTCTAATTACTATTTCGTCTAATAGCTTAACAACACCCATATTAAAATTTTCACAACCATAATATTCAGCATTGTCCCAATCATGCGCAACATCTTCAACACTAATTCTACTGCAACGCAGCACGCCCAATTGGAAAAGGTAATGGATATAGATATTTGTTCTTCTGGGAGAATTAAGACTTTGCTAGTTATTCTCACACTGGGCAGCAAACCTCGAGCTATACATAGTCCTACAACAATGTTAATAATTTTGATGGTAATATTAAGGTGGGTACTGTTGAATGTCCAGAAATACGTGGTTTATATGAATTATTTGTGAGAACTCTATTATATCACTCTGCTTCTGATGCAATACAATTTGGGGACATTTTTAAGTCGTTCAAATGTCCATAGGAGATATAGTCTAAGTGGTCAAATATGTAAAAGGACCTAATTCTACCAAATACAAAAAACTGAAATCATTGATTAAATCAACGACTTCTACAGAATCGGAAGCTGTTAAAGCTAGAAGCGGTTTACTCAGTAATATATTTCCTTCAAAAAGCAAAATCCCTTCCAAAACCCGAACCAGATGAAATACTAAATCTTGTGGTTCTGGTTTGATGGAATATAATGAGGAACCTAAACAGTATGTGTATTATGATGATGTAAATGAGTTAGTTGATCGTTTGTCGCATCAAGCAAGAAATGGAAATAATTTGAATGAGATTATGAGCATTTTAGAAGAAGTTGTAAAGTTGGGTTTATTGGGACGTATTAAATAAGATATCACTGGTATAATGGCCCATTATCGAACTAACCCACTAACACACACTCCTAAATATCATATCACAAACACAACATCCTGCCTAGAATCATCAAGAGCAACAGGAGGCCAACACGCCAATGAAGGACGATGTAAGAGTGACAAGAGTCACTAGCATCAATGGAAGATGGTGAAGTTTTAGTGGGCATGCCCAGAGAGCAGAGTCTCACACTACCCTCAATCGAGAGTGTGCATAAGAAAGCATTTTTACACCTCAACAAAACAAAAAGGCTCATTATAGTTTTAACCATGAACAACTTCGGTAATTCTCTGTTTTCTGTTCGTAAGCATCCACAAGTTGTTCGTTCTCAATCGATTTTGTCTTTCACTAGTGATGGTGATTATAATATTGAAAATCGTAGGTTATGTAATATTAAAACACCTACAGATGGAAATTATGCGTCGACTAATTATTGATTCTACAGCTTCCTGATACTATGAGAAACTTAAACGACACTATTCGTAGTCTCAGTATCTCAGTAGTGGAATGAATAATATTGATGATACATTTGAAAATGGTGTTGAAAAATTGAAGGATCGATTTGATAAAGCAGAATTCAACATAAAAAACATCAGCGATGGCGAAAAAGATATAAAAAAAAAAGTGAATTATGTATGTAGAATAGGGAAGAACCTGATCACCTGGTCTAAAATACTGGTTTATAACACTATTGTACTCCCACATTTAAACTATTGTGAATCTATTTTATATATCTTTAGCAAAGGGGACTTAGATGTACTCCAAAAGAAACAAAATTGTATCTTAAGGTGTATATTGGGCTGTAATAGGTATACTAGAATAATAAAGGATATGCTAAAAATGACAAATTTATTAAGTGTATGGCAAACAATATTTTTCAACACAATGATTGTAATCTTCAAGATAAACCTACAACAGAGTTTTATCCACAATACCGAAACAGAATTTTTGCAGTTGACGCGCGTTTCGCTTAACTCAGTTTTAATCATCTCCTGATGATGCTAACATGGTTAACGAAACGCGCGTCGAGTGCAAAAATTCCGTTTCGGTATTGTGGATAAAACTCTGTTTTAGTGCATGTTGCCGAATGTTCCAAACCCCAACGTAGTTCAAGATAAAAAAACAAAATGTATCCTAAACACGTTGTAGATAAAATGTTGTTTGTGGTGGACATACACAACTATATGACCAGAAGTAGATTAGATTTTTATGTACCTTTTGTAAAGTCAACATTAGTTTATTCTAACGAGGGTTAGTAGATTTTAATAACCTTCCAATGCAAATTAAGTCTGCAAATTTTAGTAAATTTAAAAAAATATTAAGAACAGTATTTAAGAAGAATTTGATATAATGGATGATGTTAATGAAGTTGTTATATATGAGCATTTTCTGTTAATAAATCTATTATTATTATATTATTTATTCAATATGGTTTGACTGATCCCTTTGCAATTGATCTTGCTCAACTCGACTGGTATTGTGAAAATGGTGGATATAAATATATATATTGATTACAATTGATTGTTTTACGAAATATCTCTGCACAAGCCACAAGGACCATACAATCTAAATTTGCCCAAGATATTACGAAAGCCATGGAAAGTATACTGAAAACATCGAATAGGATCCCGAAAAAAACTAGTTTCTTATAATGGAAAATAATACTACAGTTCCTTGTTTCAGAACCTAATAAAAGTAGTAGTATAGAATTCATCACTAGTAGCTGGAGTTAAGATGGCGCTTAAGTAATTAGGACGCAATTGTCAGTGGTTCCTAGATTTTCTCAAAAATTGTGTAATTTATTCTTTAATTTAATATTGTATTGTGTTCAAAAGTCCAGTTAAGTTTACTATAAAGGATTCTAATTACCTTTGAGTAACACAAGCATCGAAGTTCTATCGTAATATCTAGAATCTAGTTCGATATCTTGCAAGTCATGAAGGCGGGATCGGATCAGATCGAAGCAGTAATCGAGCAGACCTACGAATCCAAAATTAATGCCGAGTTTAAGCATGATATAAATGATTGTGTAGCAAAGTCGGTCAAGGACCTGTTGAGAACAAGTTGACGAATCTCACTAAATCTGTAAGTACTATTGATAGTTAAATCTTACAACAATGAAGAGAATGATGGTCTCAATAGAGCAGTTGACGCCCAGGAGCAATTCACACGGAATCGAAACGTGCGAATATTTCGATTGCCGTTTACTGAAGTGAAAATATGAAAAAAAAAACCGTACTGCAATTATTTATCGAAAAATTAAAAATAAATATCACTGATATCGATATTACGAATTGTGGTGCAAAAACAGACGATAAGCCGCCGGCGTTGCGTCGTTCTACTATATAAACAAACGTACACAATCGAAAATTCTTAAAAGATCAAGTCTGTTTATTAAAGAGAACCTAACAAAACTAAGGTTAACCTCAATGAGTGGGGCGAATAAAAAAGTGTTTGGAGCTGGCATGGCAACATACGTCAGGGTTAAGGGGGCAATTCATAGGATAGACAATGAAGCGAATTTAAAATTGGTATTCAATTAGTTTAGGTATGTCTATATTATTTACTATATGCCGTTCTTTGAGAATAGTTCAATAACGGGGTACTTTAACCTCGAAGCAAATCAGGTAGAAGATTTTCCTTTTTAATTTGTATATATTGTGGAAAGTATGCCGAAACCAAGTTTTCGACCTTCTGCACCATTGGCACAACTAACTGTAACCATAAAACCTCAAAATGTTGGCACTGTCTCCGGATTTTCAGCTATAACTCTTTTTCTCTGTCCTAACTAAAACTATCCTATATTCAGTTTGAAAGGAATTAAACGCCAAACAACTTTCATATGAAAAGTTTTTCCCTAAAATGAAAACTAAGCGAGCTACAGTTCGTTAAAAATCTGGAAAATTTCTTATTTTTTACTTTAAGTTGGAGTTAAACCAACTTAGTAAAGTAACTAAATTACTTGGTGACCCTGTATATATGAATATATTAGGTATATTGTATATTTGATTGATTAGAATAGGAAGAAAACGTTTTTATAATAAAAATATGCATTTTGTAAATAATGTTGCTAAGCAGTTTTTGAGCCTTTCCGTCTCTATTATTCTGTTTTCTCCAACATAGTACTACGTGCTCCCTTTATTTTCACCAATTTTTCCTTATACTCTAGGTGTCCTAGGAAAGATTAATAATTACTTTCTTATTTTAATCTTAGCTATTGAGATTGTCTCTTAAAATTGTTTAAGTCTCAACAGTACGTACTTTATAGTGGGATATTGGGAGTTTGGAGTTTTATTTCGTGTATAGTGTTATGTATATGTTTTACAGGGATAATGTTTGTACATTTGCTACAATAAAATGTATTATTATTATTTTTTTTATTATTATTTAGGGTTTTATAAGCATCTATTGTAGAACTTGTAATCCGAACTATAAAGGAGAATCTATTTAGGTTATTCACATAAAGTTTTACAATATAATAATTGCTAGAACGATTTACACAGATATACATATAATGGTTCAAATCATAGAACAATTCAGATGAAACCAAAAGAAAAATAAATGAGAAAAAGTTGCTGAATTCTGTTTTTGGACATATTAAAGTTCCTGGAAAACATAAATTCAAAGTTGGAGATATTGTTTGTGTTTCGAAAAGGATATACCCCAAAATTAACTGCCGAGTTGTTTAAAATATCGCAAGTAAGAATCAACTTATTAGAAGATTTTCAAGATCATCATATAAGCGGTGGTTTTTATAAAGAAGAATTACAGAAACTAAACAGTGGTGTTCTTTTAATAGAACAAGTTAAAAAAAAAGAGAAATAAGATGCTTGGGTAATAAATTATATAAATATTAATATTTCAATTTTTTTTACAGTCTTAAAAATGCATTTCTTCTGTCAAGAGTGTGATGAAAGTGTTTCCTCTCATTTGCATAGATTTAGTCATAAACATAAATGATTTATTTAATTAGGAGCATGAACTCAAATGGTAAAAACTCCTTTCAAAAATTATATTGTGTACGTCTTAAGTTTTATTTAGAAGAACTCAAACCTAAAAGTATCGACTTGATAGAAGAGAGTTTCTCAAAAATCTCAAATCATGTTTATGTTAAAGTTAATATGTAATTGTATGGATTATATCTATTAGCTTTTCAAAAAGACAAGATATAAAATGTTTCAATTCCCGCTATATAATTGTTTCCAATAATACAGATCTAGAAAAATTATTTAACGATTTTCAACAAGTACTATTTATCAAATCGGGTTAATTTAAGGAGAGATAGTGGTTGGTATTTATCTAAACTGGTGTTTCTAGAATTAAATATAAACAAGTAGAAACCGCTATCATAAACATGGTGGGAAATTTCTCTACAAAAACCCATAATTTTGAGATAATTTTTAGTCGACCACAAACATCTTAGAAACCATGCCAACCTGTAGTTCTATCTCAACTTCGGATATCGAAGATCTGGTGGTTCACGACAGTTATAGATCAAACTCATTTCTGTTCAAATTGACAGTATCTGGTTATAAAAAGCAATGCAGAAATTAAACAAAAAACCCAATTTCTAGCGGAGATTTTTTCTTCTACCAAAATTATTAACATTGTTGCAGGACTTTGTATAGCTATCTTTGTCAGACATATTCAAAAATACCTAAAGAGCTGGTTCGAGATAATGTATTATTACCCTAAGCTAATGATGATCAGTTTTTAGAACGGCGAACGGAGCCTGACCCGAGTGACATTGTTTCATTTTTCTGCTTTTTCGCTGTTATTTTGGGCTGATGTTGCGTGGAACACTATTATCTGATATCGACGTTTTAAGTTTACTAAGACTGCAGCTGCATAATATTATATTATCTGCAATTAGTATATCCTCTGCTTGCCTACTGTTCTGAATTTGAAATTATTTTTCTTGCAATTTCTTTCTCTTTTCTGTCTTATTATTCCTTCTTATCCCTATTTCTTATTTTTTCTCTTTAGTATGTTGCGCTGTGCACATATAAATGTAAGGTCGCTAATGAATAACTTTGATGTTTTTAAAGATCACATTTCTAAAAATAACTATTGTATAATTGGAATCACAGAGAGCTGGTTGGCGTCGGGATTTACATTAGGACGCACTTGTATTTTACTGTTTTGTTGAGCGAGTGCAGTGACGTTGTCGAGCATATTTGGATTAAGACACAGTACTGCAATGAAACTATCATTGTCGGCAATATCTACAGACCACCTAATACCAATTGCAATGAGTTTCTTGCTTATTTTGAGGATGTTTTGATTGAGTTCATTGCGCACCGTGACCGAATTTTGTGTTTTGTCGACTTCAATATAAATATGCTCAATAATGACGCATCGCAGGTGGTCCAATTGGATAATATAGATTAACCATAAGTACTCGCGCAGTGCCCACATAGTGGCTGCTTCGGCTGAAATCACTGGTTGGGCTTGTTAGTGTTTACATTTTTTCTGCGAATTTGCCGTTGGATACGGACAAACTGCACGAATGCCGCCTTCTGCTAGCAAACAGGCAAGGTGTTCGCACTGTGAAAAATCAATTAGGGAGAGCTCGTTATCAATTTCATGTCGTTCCTGCTTGTCATGGTTTCACAAGGATTGCTCTGGTCTTACTAGCCACGAATTTAACAAGCAGGCATCCATGTGGAATAATTCAAAAGAGACTACTTGGACTTGCGGCTCCTGTCTGGAAGATACCAATAACCTACGGTCGGCTAGTAAGCATAACTCTAAGTCAAGCTCTCGGCACTCAATCGGCTCGGGCGTTGCTCCCTCCCAGAGTGTTCCTAGCTGTGACGTGCCCTCTAACTCTGCAATCAGTAACCAAGTCTCGCTGAACGACATCATGGAGAAGTTGCTGTACAGGGTGGCCAAATAAGCGTGCAAGGTACTGTATCTCGGAAACTATTTATTGTAGAGACTGTAGGGAATTTTATAACTAAAGTAGCCAAAAAAATTCCTGGAAATTATTTTCAGCTTTCGCAGCTGGTCGCTAGGGTCTAGAAACACGAAACGCCATCTTGAATTTAAAAGTGGTGGTTTTCGAAATTTCGCCTTATTAAGATAACCAAAAAATACAAGCATTTTCAAGCTGAGATAAATTCGAGTTTTTTTGTTAAACACTTTTTGCCGTATCTCCAAATGTTGGGGTGTTCAAATGTATTTGTAAATTAACAGCTGTAACTTCAAAACGGCTGAACGGATTTCAACGGACTTGGTGTCGTTGAAAAGAACTTTTCTTGGGCAACAAATCCTACCTTATTTGTGGTGATTGTAATTTGCTATGTCGCCACTAGAGGGCATTTTTCGATACTACGACAGAAATTGCGAAATTTCTAAAAACAGTTAAATCTATCGGTACTAGTTTTTTTTTCATGAAAAAATAGCAAAATGATGCCCAAACAAGCTAGTGAAAACTGCGCCTCGATATCTTATTCCTAACCTAAAATATCGGCAAAAGAAAATTTAACCATAAAATCAGTTTTTTTAATTTTTTTCTCCAAAGTTTGTTAGTTGTTTTTATGGGTAACTAGAGTGACATAAAACTAGGAACTATAAAAAATATAAACAGCTTGGACCGTCATCAATATAGCAATTTTAAGTTGTAATTTTTAATAAAAAAGGCAGAATTTATACTTAGGCGCATATTAACTATAATATAGGTACGAGTAAGTAGGTACATAATAAGTATCAGGCCATGGATCAATATCAAGGACGTTGCAGTCTTAATGTGTGGTGTGGCATTCTGGGAGGTAACATTATTGGATCGTATTTCTTCGATCGACCACTAAATGGTAACGTGTTTCTAGATTTTTTGGTCACCCAATTACCGATTTTGTTAGAAAATGTGCCACTGGAAATACGGCAAAATTTGTTCTTGCAATTAGACGGTTGTCCAACAAATTTAGCTATAAATATGCGAGAACATCTAAACGCAGTATTTAAACAGAGATGGATTGGAAGAGGAATTATATTTCCATGGCCACCCAGATCCCAAGACGTAACCTGTTTAGATTGCTATTTATGGGGCCGATTAAAGGACAACGTATTTCAAACTCAAACTACAACTAGGCAAGACATGGAATACAGGATTCGAAATGCAATTCGCAACCTACCATGAGCCGAAATTGAAGCTGCAGTTTTTTCCACGCAAGAGAAGCTCCATCAATGCCTAGAACGTGATGGGCAGCAATTTGAGCATAAACTTTTTTCAGGGACACGACTTACATAAAAAAGAAAACTTCGTAAAAATATGAAGGCCCGTTTTCAAAAAAGTTATCGAATTCGAAACCCACTGATTTTCTAGTAAAATTTTCTTCTGCCGTTATTTTAGGTTAGGAACAAGATATTGAGGCGCGGTTTTCACTAGCTTGTTTGGGCATCATTTTGCTATTTTTTTCTTGAAAAAAAAAACCTGATACCAATAGATTTAATTTTTTTTAGGAATTGCTGTCGTAGTAAATGCCTTCTAGTGGCGACATAGCAAATTACAATCACCACAAATAAAGTAGGTTTTGTTGCCCAAGAAAACCTCTTTTTTTTACAGTTGAATTTGACGTTTCTTTCTAATATTGTTATTAGACATTTGTTTAATCTCCCATGGCCTGCTACTTATTATATACGTACCTACTCGTACCTATACTATAGTTAATATATTAACTATGCGCCTAAGCATAAATGGTGTCTTTTTTTATTAAAAGTTACAACCTAAAATTGCTATATTGATGACTATTCAAGCTGTTTATATTTTTTGCGGTTCCTAGTTTTGAAATAGAAATTTAAGTTACCTATAAAAAACAACCAACAAACTTGGAGAAAAAAAATTAAAAAACTGATTTTATAGTAAAATTTTCTTTTGTCGATATTTTAGGTTAGGAACAAGATATCGAGATGCGGTTTTCACTAGCTTGGTTGGGCATCATTTTGCCCTAGTACTAATAGATTTAATTTTTTATTGAAATTTCGCAATTTCTATCGTAATATCGAAAAATGCCCTCTAGTGGCGACATAGCAAATTACAATCACCACAAATAAGGTATGTTTTGTTGCCGAAGATAAGCTCTTCTCAACGACACCAAGTCGGTTGAAATCCGATCAGCCGTTTTGAAGTTACAGATGTTTATTTACAAAAACGTTTGAACACCCCCCACCAGTTTATTTTTGGAGATAGGGCAAAAAGTGTTTGACAAAAAAAACTCGAATTTATCTCAGCTTGAAAATGCTTGTATTTTTTTGTTACCTTAATACGGCAAAATTCCGAAAAACACCACTTTTTTCAATTCAAGATGGCGGTTACGCCCCCTAGCGGCCATCTGCGAAACCTGAAAATAATTTCCAGGATTTTTTTTGGCTACTTTAGTTAATTTTTACCGTAAGTCCCTACAATGAGTAGTTTCCGAGATACAGTATCTTGCACGCTTATTTGGCCATCCTGTAAATCGAATCTCAGCACGCTATGCTCCTTACAAAATATGAGAATCAAATTAAAATAAACACCGAACTCAGATCTGAGATTGCTGATATAAGACGCCAACTTTCTGCTAATTGCGACGCTGATGGCCCTGCATCGAACCCTCAAGTTCGGGAGAGTAGTATATTCGGGGAAGTACTGCAGAGGCAGGTTCGTATGAACAACCTAATGGTATTTAATCAGCGTCTGGAAGAGAGAGCTCCCGAGTTGGACCAGATTTCCTCGTTGCTGTCTGACGGGGCCTCTCGTCGGATCGTGGCTGCTAATGTTGCGAGGGTCGGTAAACCAAATCGTAACGGTCACAAGCCTCTGAAAGTTACCCTCTCTAGCTCGGGCGACGTGTAGGCTGTGTTGAGGAGTCGGAGAAAGTTTATCGACGCCCATCAGATCTACATCGAGGCTAACCTATCTCCAGCTCAGCTGAAACAACTTCAGGATACGAAAGATGAACTGCGGGTTCGCCGTACAAACGGGGAGGAAAATCTCATTTTGAGGTATGTTGACGGTATTCCAACAATAACTGCAAAAAACCGGGATCCCTTACCATCTCAACTAACGACTTAACCTGCTGCTACCAGAATTTCAGGGGTCTACATACTAAGACGCATAGATTTTACATTGCGTGGTCTTCTCAGATTATGACGTCATTGCTGTCACCGAGTCCTGGTTCCAGCCGGATATCCTGGACTCAGAACTTTTTTCAGACTCATATATCATATACCGCTCTGATAGAAGAACAGACCGAATGGACGAAACCAGGGGAGGGGGAGTCATGCTCGGTCTCCACAATAGGCTCAGTTCTGAGCTACTGGATCTCTCAAATATCAGTAACACCGTGCCAAATATATACTTCTTAGGTTGTAAGCTCACTTTAAATTATTTTGTATTTTACGTATTTATTATATACATCCCTCCCTCTGCCACCAGCGCTGACGCCGAAACTTTTTTTGACCTCCTCTCGTCACTAGACATAATGCTTTCTAAAAACTTTTTCTGGCCGATTTCACTGTTCCGTTTGGTCCCAGGCACAAAGGTTTACTAAACCTCAGCGAGTTCCTCAGCCTTAAACAGTATAATACTGTGCCAAATTTAAACAATCGCTTCCTTGACCTTGTTTTCGCCAACTTTGCCGTTAATGTAGCTCATAATGATGTGCCTCTGGTAGAGGAGGATCCACATCATCCTGCTATGTCTCTTGATTTTCAAGCGGTACTTCCTCATGCCGTCAACTTTCCTGTGAACAACGCTCAACCACCCCGCTTCAACTTTCGTAAAGCTGATTATCCCAGGTTGTATGCATCGTTATTGCACACTAATTGGTCTCGCGTTCTTGAATCTCCTGATGTTGTCAGTGCATGTCAGTCTCTCTATGAGATTCTTAATAATAGCTTTGCTGCCTGTACACCTCTTAAGCAACCCAGAAGAAGGCGTTTTCCGTCTTGGTTTTCAAGAGAATTGATTGACAACATCTTCAGGAAAGAAAGATTGCGTCGTCAACTTCAGACGCGCGAATCTGCTTTCTACCAGACAAAGTATAGTTCTTTGCGTAGGCTAATTAAATCACTAACTCAGAGGGACCATAAGGACTTTATTAGGACTGCTAAGCGAAATATAAACAACAACCCCTCCAATTTTTGGTCTTTCGTTTAAAGTAAAAAGGCTCAGTCTCGCATCCCAGCCACCATGAACTACGCAAATAAGCCCGTCCATGGGCCTCATCGTATCTGGGGTCCATCGTATCTGCCTTTGCTGACTTTTTCGGAAGTGTCTATGGGCGACCCGAGCACGTGGATTTGTGCGCTCAAACGGAACACTGTGAGCTCATTGACATTCCCACAGTCACTTCCGAGGAAGTAGAGTCGGCTTGCAAAATGCTGAAAAATAAATCAACATATGGGCCGGACGGAATTTCCAGCTTCTTGGTGAGAGACTGTTCCTCAGTCATGACTGCTCCTCTTTGTCATATTTTCAACTTGATCGTAGGCACTGGTGTGTTTCCGGAGGTTTGGAAGATTGTCAAGGTTTGCCCTATTCTCAAAAAGGACGATTCATCTCTAGTAGAAAATTATCGTTGCATTTCCATATTATGCAACTTTTCCAAGGCGCTAGAGATTGTCTTACAGAAATACCTATTCTTCAAAATACGTAACAGATTGTCAGTTCATCAACACGGCTTTTTTCCAGAAGATCATGTATGACTAATCTCTGCTCTTTCGCCACTAATGTCTGCGACGCCCTTAACCGCAGGAGTCAAGTGGATGTCATTTACACAGACTTTTGCAAAGCTTTTGACCAAATTGATCAACACATTTTACTACGGAAGGCATCTGACCAGTTCGGTTTCTCCAACAAACTTATCTTAGTATTGGAATCTTATCTCTTCAATCGTCGTCAATTTGTCGAAATCGAGGGTTTTACATCGGAACCTTTTGTACCGACGTCAGGTGTTCCCCCCGAGATCCAACCTAGGGCCACTGCTGTTCAACATATTCATCAACGATCTGGTCTCTCTGATAGACTGCAGCACTCTCGCCTATGCTGACGATCTGAAAATTTTCCACCGCATCGATGCATTCGAGGACAAGCCAGTATTGATACGGTCTGTAGATGGTGTGTAGCTAACAGACTTCGCTTAAACATCTCCAAGTGCAACGTTGTTTCCTACTCTCGATCTAAAAATGCAAGTCTTTTTAATTGCAACATAAATGATTCCACCTTGATTAGGCGCGCTACGGTGAGGGATCTAGGTGTTGTTTTCGATGAGAAATTTTGCTTCACCAGTCATATCGATCAGATGGTGGCTAACGCTTCTAGAGCTTTGGGTTTTATACTGAGAACTTGCAAAAACTTTTCAAACGTATCCACCCTTAAGCTCTTGTAACATGTCCACTCTTGCAAGTAGCAGTAACTTTCATGTGTTCTTCACATACAAGATTCTTAACAACTTCGAGTGTAGCATTAAATGCATTAAATTATATTTAAACATGTCCACTCTTGCAAGTAGCAGTAACTTTGATGTGTTCTTCACATACAAGATTCTTAACAACTTCGAGTGTAGCATTAAATGCATTAAATTATTCTGTATTAAAGTTCCTACTTTCAATATACGAAATCATGTCCTTCTACATGTGCCTTAATGCCGTACATTGTATTTGCTCTATTGTCTTGCTCATCGCATTGCACAAAATGTAAATAAGTTCTATGTAAGTTTAGACTTTTCTCTTCATAAAATTAAATTAAAGTTTCTGACCCAAAGAGTAATGTTTGAGGTTAATTAAGTCCTAGCAAAAGGATTTATTTATTTATTCATTTACTTTCGGTATAACAATGGGCCAAAAGCTCACTAGAAAATACTTAATCACATCTTAAACGTAATTATTAAGCAACTCAACAACAAACAAAAAATAAAAATAATATAAATATAAGCACACTAAATAAATGGTTCGCACATTGAAAAAGAGCAAAGAAGAAAGAGAAATATAAATAACAATAATAGTACAGGACAGAAACTACTAAGTAATCAGTAGTATAAAAATGGGGACTGAACGCCCTCCCATTTTCGAAGATTAAAACTACGCATGACCCAGCAATGCTCGAACCGACGTCACCGAACCTTTTCACTTTCACCTAACTGACGAAACGTAAGCCAGGGGCGTAATTTCAATTTTTCATCCACTACGACTATATATATTTTTGTTTTTATTAACCCATATAAAAGTAATGTAACCTATCGACTTCAATGGCGTACCTATTTTACAGGTTACGTCATACGTCAACCGCCATTTTTTATTACGTCACCTGTCATAAGTCAGCAGCCATTCTTTATTACATCATCTGTCATTATCATCCACGTAACCAACTCTATTTTTATAGGTTATGTTATCTGTCACCTATCATCCGTCAACCGCCATCTTTTATTACATCATCTGTCATTCTCATCCACGTAACCAACTCTATTTTATAGGTTATGTTATCTGTCACCTGTCATACGTCAGCCGCCATTTTTTATTACGTCACCTGTCATACGTCAACCGCCATTTTTTTATTACATCACTATCATTATCGCTTACGTAAGCAACTCTTTTTTGTAGGTTACGATATTTGTCACCTGTCATACGTAAACAGCCATTTTTTATTACGGCATCTGTCATACGTCAGCCGTCATTTTTTAATACGTCATCTGTCATGCTTGTCATTATTGTTCACGTAAGAAACTCTATTTTATAGGTTATCTGCCGCCTGCCAGGCTACATTTTTTATTACGTCACCGAATGCAAATGCGATTAATAGCAAATATTCGCTTTTACTCAATTTTTCGCTGACTACCTACGGCTATGATAGTACAGGTGAGCTCAAAACCCAGTGTCCTAATGGGTAATTAACCTCCCCATTAAGGCATCAGACAAGTCCTGACTTGCAGACGCGTTTAGGATTAAAAACCCAGTGCTAATTAATTACCCATTAAGACATTGAAATGCAGATTATTTTCAGACAAATCCCGACTTATAGGTCGGTGAAAGTTTAAAATTTAGGAAATTTATTTTCAGACTTATTGTCGCTATTCAATGTGCAGAATATTAACATCTTAAAACTTTAAAATGTAATTGTAAGCCAATAATAAAATAAAACATTCGCTCCTTAATAATAAAAACATAGCTTATTAATTGCTATAGTACGAGTTGTATTAACAATGGTCTCCATAGCAATTTATGTTCTAGTTAGAGTTATCAAGAAATGGTTATATCGGCTATAAGAACTTTAATTGCTACAAGTCCAAGCATTAGATACTTAGCATGATATAGAAATAACTCATCTTTACAAAGGAAACAACACGTATATTTTTGAAACTTATACAGGTAAATAGCCGTTGCAAAATGTAGCCTAGTACCGTAGCTACTGTGTTACGATACCTATATGTAAATAATTAGTCAAAAATAGACTTTATAATCCAAGTTTAGTTTTTTGTAATTGTAATTATTTTATCAGAGAACTTATAAGAAAAATGATTTTATGTGCGAGAAAACAATATAGCTAGTGTGTCAGTAATACTTTCGTTAACTAGAAATGTATCTATAAAGTAAGTGTACTCCACTACAAGTTGTCTCTCATTCAAGGGCTTTATGAAATCTATAGGCGCATATATCAAAATTAAAGTCTAATATAGTAATTAGGAAATATAAATACATGACGAGTAACTTTTTTTATATATTACTATAATACTACAATAATTTTATTTATGAATATAGATAATGGGTGAATAATTCATCCATCATCTATATTCATATTTCCTAGCATTCTTCTCCAGCCGAAGCCAATTCGCCTTGTCGCAGACACAATTATAACATTTACTAATCCATGCTCTTGACTCAATTATTTTTTCGCATCAAACACATGTCTCCAGCGATGGCCCGTTGAGGAAAGCGCCCTCCTCCCCGCTGGTGCTCGTGATGATATTGCTCTGAATTCTAGTAGGCATCATCCTTCCTGGATGACTGTAAACAAATTTGGAATTAAAATTGTATCAAAACACAGACATCTCGTGCATAGCTCGGGAATAGATGATAATTTCTCGAATAATATTCTACAATATATGCCTTTAAATATGATGAAAAGTTTTTAAACTGACATAGTTCTGTTGGAATAAATCATGTGAAAAAAATATGAAGAACTATAATAGAATTATATTATAGATATGATTTTTATAATAAAAATTTCATCTGTTTATTACTCTGCAGCAAGTTTAGCAAAAATTAACACACCTAAGTCTAATCAAATCATCAAAAATTGTATTGTATTAGTTTACTTAACCATACTTCGAAAAAGTATATTTAAATTCTTTGATAGTTACTCGATCTGCTTGTGGGAAGTATTATCTATCCATTGTACATGTGATATATTAAAAAATCGGTATTTTTCAGGGTATTGAAATGACATCCCTAACTTGCAATGTATAAAACACTTACCCCATAGATAACACTAACAGAAAAACAACCAATGTGTAGAGTATATAAAAAAATAAAAAAACAGCGTAACTTCTAAAAACTTAAAACTTCGCAAGAGTATGAACAACGATCTATCATGAACTAAAAATTTCCTATAGACCGTTCTTATAGAAGAAAGATATGTTTAATCAGTTTGAAAAGGGTTTCTAACGACTTACTTTAGAATTTCAACGTCATAGATTATTTCGAAAGGTTAAAGATTATCTAGGTACTAAATCAGTTTCAAACAAAGACATTGCCCTCAGATATCTACATTTTTCTGGTACTTAGTTCTTTGAAGCCTCTACACAAATCGACTCGCTGCAATCTCATTTTCACTTATTCAAATGCGAATTCAATCAAATGTTGACTATACAGAGATTCAACTGAATCGTTTTATAAGCCCGAACATAGAAAGTATATGATTCCCCAAAAATTGCTCCGGCTAAAATAAAGTATAATGTTAATGATATTGTAAGAATTAGCAAACATAAGGGTGCATTTTGCAAAGGTTATAAAATGAACTAGTCGCCTGAATTATTTAAAATTGATAAAATTAACCTAACAAACCCAGTTATCTACCTTCTTAAACATCTCTATGATGTGTCTATCAAGGAATCTTTTTACGAGACAGAGTTGCAGAAAGCAAATAGCGGCTAGGATTTAACAACCCTACTTGGATAGATGAGAATAATTTATTAAGTTGGTTTAAATAATAGGTATAGTTCTAATTTATTGTTTATAGACCTTAATCTATGAATAAAACACATTTATCAAATACAAATATTTTTTAATTTTATTTTTAAAATGATATATTCATGTGTATGCAACATTAGTATATCCGTAATTATAAAGTTCTCACCATTTTACCAATATCGCTCAAGACTTTATTATAGTTACAATGCAATATTTCTAAGATACATTCTTCTATAAGAACGGCCTATCGGAAATTTTTAGTTCATGACAGATCGTTCATACTCGTGCGAAGTTTTAAGTTTTCAGAAGTTACGCTGTTTGTGTTTTTATTTTTTTTTTATACTCTACACACTGGTTGTTTTTGTATTTGTGCTATCTAGGCGGTAAGTGTTTTATACATTGCAAGTTAGGGATGTCATTTCAATACTCTGAAAAATACCGATTTTTTAATGTATCACATGTACAATGGATAGATAATACTTTCCACAAGCTGATCGAGCAACTATCAAAGAATTTAAATAGACTTTCTCGAAGTGTGGTTAAGTAAGCTAATACAATACAATTTTTGATTATTTGATTAGAATTAGGTGTGTTAATTTTTGCTAAACTTGCTGCTGCTGCAGAGTAATAAACAGATGAAACTTTTATTATATTATTGTTTTTTTTTGCTAGTGCTATCTAAGAGGAAAGTGTTTTTATTTTGCATATTTTTTTGCATATCAGCCAATCATACCTACAATGCTTTCCAGTATTTCAACAACCTGTATCATACTTTTATTATAGATACAATTAGACTCAGTCATATCAGGTGTATAGCGAATGTATCACATTCAGACGATGCAAATTAGGGATGTCATTTCAATACTCTAAAATATACTGATTTTTTAATCTATCACATACTATGCTGGGGTTTGGAACCTTCGGCAACATGCACTAAAACTGAGCTTTATCCACAATACCGAAACAGAATTTTTGCACTCGACGCGTGTTTCGCTAACCATGTTAACATCATCAGGAGATAATTAAAACTGTTTTAATCATCTCCTGATGATGCTAACATGGTTAGCGAAACGCGCGTCGAGTGCAAAAATTCTGTTTCGGTATTGTGGATAAAGTTTAGTTTTAGTTAATCTATCACATGTTTTCCAATGGATAGATAATACTTTCCACAAGCAGGTTGTGTAACTATCCAAGAATTGACATATAATTTCCCAATTTTTGAATTACTAGGCTTAGGTGTGTTAATTTTTGATAAACTTAGAGCAATAAACAAATGAAATATTTATTATAAAAATTATATCTATAATGAATTGTTTTGTTATCGTTGTTCGATACACTTAGTACATTTTTTATGTATTTGTTTTCTCAACCTAGTTAATATCATTTGAACCATTAGAAAAATCGAGAGTGTGAGACTGTTCAAAGATAAATAGCAATACATCTTTCTTTTCGGATTCTATATAGTTCTTCATATTTTTTCACATGATTTATTCCAACAGAACTATATAGTTAAAAAACTTTTCATCATATTTAAAGGTATATATTGTAGTATATTATTCGAGAAATTATCAATTCCTGAGCTATACACGAGATTGTGTTTTGATACAACCTTAATTCCAGATTTGTTTAGTCATCCAGGAAGTATCATGCCTACTAGAATTCAGAGCAATACCATCACGAACACCAGCGGGGAGGAGGGCGCTTTCCTCAACTGGCCATCGCTGGTGAAATGTGTTAGATGCGTCAAGAGCATGGATTAGTAAATGTTTAATTGTGCCTGGGACAAGGCGAATTGGCTTCGGCTGGAGAAGAATGCTAGGAAATATGAATATAGATGAGTGAATTATTCACCCATTATCTATATTCACAAATAAAATTATTGCAGTATTATAGTAATATATAAATAAAAGTTACTCGTCATGTATTTATATTTCCTAATTACTATATGAGGCTTTAATTTTGATATATGTGCGTCTATAGATTTCATAAAACCTTTGAATGAGAACAATTTGTAGTTGAGTACACTTACTTTATAGATAAATTTATAGTTAACGAAAGTATCACTGACACACTAGCTGCCTTATTTTTAAGCTATATCGCTTTCTCGCACATAAAACCCTTTTTCTTATAAGTTCTCTGATAAAATAATTCCATTACAAAAAACTAACCCCAGATTATAGTCTATTTTTGAATAATTATTTACATATAGGTAACGTAACACAGTTGCTACGTTACTAGGCTACATTTTGCAACGGCTATTTACCTGTATAAGTTTAAAAAATATATCTGTTGTTTCCTTTGTGAAGATGAGTTATTTCTATATCATGCTAAGTATCTAATACTTGTACTTGTGGCAATTAAAGTTCTTATAGCCGACATAACCATATCTTGATAACTCTAACTAGAACATAAATTGCTATGGAGACCATTACTATAGCAATTATTAAGCTATGTTATTATATTAAGAAGCGAATGCTTTATTTTATTATTGGCTTACAATTACATTTAAAACTTTTGAGATGTTAATATTCTGCACGTCGAATAGCGACAATAAGTCTGAAAGTCGGGATTTGTCTGAAAATAATCTGCATTTCAATGTCTTAATGGGTGGTTAATTATCCATTAAGGCATTGGGTTTTTAATCCTAAACTTGTCTGCATGTCTGATGCCTTAATGGGTAGTTAATTACCCATTAGGACACTGGGTTTTGAGCTCACCTGTATTATCATAGCCGTAGGTAGTCAGCGAAAAATTGAGTAAAATCGAATTTTTGCTATTAATCGCATTTGCTTTCGGTGATGTAATAAAAAATGGAGACTGACAGGCGACAGATCACATAACCTATAAAATAGAGTTGCTTACGTGAACGATAATGACAAGCATGACAGATGACGTAATAAAAAATGACGGCTGACGTATGACAGATGACAGAATAAAAAATTGCTGTTGACGTATGACAGGTGACAGATAACATAACCTATAAAATAGAGTTGCTTACGTAAGCGATAACGATAGTGATGTAATAAAAAATGGCGGTTAACGTATGACAGGTGACGTAATAAAAAAATGGCGGCAGACGTATGACAGGTGACAGATAACATAACCTATAAAATAGAGTTGGTTACGTGGATGATAATGATAGATAATGTACTAAAAAATGGCTGCTGACGTATGATAGGCAACGTAATAAAATATGGCGGTTGACGTATGATAGGTGACAGATAACATAACCTATAAAAATAGAGTTGGTTACGTGGACGATAATGACAGATGATGTAATAAAAAATGGCTGCTGACGTATGACAAGTGACGTAATAAAAAAATGGCGGTTGACGTATGACGTAACCTGTAAAACAGGTACGTCATTGAAGTCGATAGGTTACATTACTTTTATATGGGTTAAAAAATAAAAAAGTATATATAGTCGAAGTGGATGAAAAATTTATGTTACGCCCTTGGCTTAGGTTTCGTCAGTTAGGTGAAAGCGAAAAAGTTCGGTGACGTCGGTTCGAGCTGGCTCATGCGTAGTTTTAAACTTCGGAAATGGGAGGGCCTCCCAAAATGGGAAGGCGTTCAGTCCCCATTTTTATACTACTGTAATCCCTAGCTGTTTTATGAATCCCGATTTATCTGCAAAACTATCTAATCCATTGCAGTAATTAGAGGCTAGTTTCCAAGATGCATTCCGTTTACTATTGGTCGAAACAATTGGGCGGCACTTAGAGCGTTTGTTTACTATTTTAGAATGCCTAATAATAGAATTGTTTTCAGCAGGCCTAATGGTCCAGTGGTTAGATGCTATGTCTGCATCCCGGGTTTAATTCCCGGCAGTGGCAAGGCGTGCTTTTTATTTTTTTTTGAAGTTATGTTTGTTTTTTTTTTTTTATTTTGCCATACCTTGGTCTAGTTTTTGTTGGTTGCCCCCCATAGCGAGCAAAGCGAGCAGAGGGCCATGCGTGAAGTGAAATATTAGACATTCTAAAATAGTAAACAAAGGATCCAAGTCCCGCCCAATTGTTTCGACCAATTGTACACGAAATGCATCTTGGGAACTATCCCCTTCTGCAGTATTTATAAGTACTAGTAATACCCCTTAGCGGTTTTAGGAATCCCGATTTATCTGCAAACCAATCCAACCCATGGCAGTATTTATTTGCAAATCTAGCAGATCTGGTGAGGAAGGAATGACGACCATAATTCGTTTTATGAGCAATGACATTGCAGGAAACTGATTGTCGGGTAAGCCATGCACAACAACTTTAACTTTAACAAGTAGATCGGGACATGAATAGTGGAAGTGAATAGCAAATTATGAATGATGGTTAAGTCTCTACGAAAATGTGTGCATTGAAGAGTATTGATATTCAGCGGAGCATCAATCTGTTGGTAGTTATAAAATGTAATATTGTTACGGCTAGCCTATACAACCATACGAACGTTTTTGTGCTACCCTATAAAACTAGCCGCCGCCGTGCCGCTCGCTTCCCTGTCTCTATGACTCATCGCCCGGCCGGTCGCGAAGTTTCAGGATCGCTGGAATTGTCTTGATGGTCTAGTCGAGGTCATATAGAGTGGCGTCGGAATATTTCCCGAATATTCGTGATAGATTTAAGATTATATATAAGCAGACCTAAGGCGAATGTTAGTCAGTCAGTCAGTCGGAGAGTTCAGTTCAGTTCAGTTAATCATTGAGTGTTGATATTAGTTGTAAAGTTATAAGAGTAGTATAGAGTGTTAAATTGTATACAGTGGTAGTGAATAAAGAGAGTATTAGTTGAAAATAGCAAAGTTGTAATTCTGTTAAGAACCCACGGGAAAAACGTAACATTTGGTGTCAGAAGTCGGATTGTGAAGGGACCGGACTTGCGAAGTATTTTTCGAGGAAAGAAGAGGTACAAGTACGTCAACGAGACCGTTTGATTGGTGGATTCTGGTCAAAGTTTATAACATCCTATGGTCAACACGAGGCAACAAACGGCAGAAATGGAGCAAATTAATAAAATGTTGGCCGATTTCATGGAAAATCTAAATGCTGAGAGACAAATAGAACAAGACCGGCTGCAGAAAATTTTTCAAGATCAAGAAGATAAAAAGCAAGCGGATCGGGAAGAGGATGAACGTAGAAGGCAAGCTCATCGGGAAGAGGATGAACGTAAAAAGCAAGCAGAACAGGACCGGGCTACAGAAAATTTTACAAGACCAAGAAAATAAAAGGCAAGCAGAACAGGACCGGCTGCAGAAAATTTTTCAAGATCAAGAAGATAAAAGGCAAGCAGAACAGGACCGGCTTCAGAAAATTTTGCAAGACCAGGAAGAGAAAAGACAAGCAAAACAGGACCGGCTTCAGAAAATTTTACAAGACCAGGAAGAGAAAAGGCAAGCAGAGCAGGACCAGCTTCAGAAATGGATGCTGGATGTAATTGTAGGCGAGCAAGGAAAATTACAGAAAATATTGGACGGACAAAATGAGAAATTTGAAAAAGAAGTAAACAATATTCAAAAAGAAGTTGGAAATGTACAAAAAGAAGTTGGAAATGTACAAAA
>MU192567.1:4561-22723 GCA_016904865.1 Pissodes strobi | reverse complement strand
CACTGCCATAAAAAAAAAAAAAAAAAAAAAAAAAGCTATTAGCCGTAGGTGAAAGCTACATAGAACAGGTAGCCCCTTATAAATACCTAGGCCACGAGATTCGGGTAGGGAGAGACAATCAAACACGCAAAATGACTCGCAGAATAGGTCTGACATGGGCGGCATTTGGCAAACTCAGCAATATACTAGAGTCTGATATCCCAAGATGTTTGAGAAAAAAGGTCTTCAATCAGTGAATACTTCCTGTGCTTACCTACGGAGCAGAAACCCTTACGCTTACCAAGAAATCCGTTAATAAAATACGTGTTGCACAGAGAGCTATGGAAAGATCAATGCTGGGTTTGTCACTTAGAGTTCCAAATACAAGGTTGCTAGAAATGTCTGCCGTAACCGACGCTGTCGAACGCATAACAACGCTAAAATGGAACTGGGCAGGACATGTAGCAAGAGTGACTGACGGACGATGGACTCGAAGGATTTTGGAGTGGAGACCACGACATGACGCATATTGAAGTAGGGGGGCGCCCGCCAACGAGATGGTCCGACGACATTAAAAGAATAGAATCCAACTGGATGAAAACGATGGATTAGACTACGGGAGGCCTATGCCCAGCAGTGGACGCAACCGGGCTGATTGATGATGAAGATGATGAATACCTGTGGGTAACTATCTGAAATAACTGAAATTTTAATATTCACATATTGTCTGCCTGGAGTGAACAAACAAGCCCTTAATCTGTTATTTTGTGGCTTTATGACAATAATACCTACTTACCTATTTACTTTGACTACTTTTTGGGCCACAGAGCCGGACAACATCAGAGGTTTGATTTTTAATACCCAGTTTTATTTAGGATATCTAAACACTTTTTATTTGTAGCATTATCGAATATTGATTAAGGATTGTCGGGTGGTTTTAGATTCGTGTTGTAATAATTAAAGTATGTTTAAGCTTTGGTTTAAGTTTAGTCGTTTAGTTGAGAACACTGACTTAAATAATTATGTATAATATTATTGAGTGAATTGAAAACATGACGTTAACCTGTTGTGTTCCCAGATGTAGAAAAGTGGCAATTTTCGAATTGAGATAGCAGTGGTTTAATTTAATTAACAAGTAAAAATCATTTGTCCCAACCAAGAATTTTTCTATTTTTATAGACAGTGACTAGTGATACACACTTTTTAGTAGCTGTGCTTAATATTACGTGCATAACATATAATATTAACTAATTGTGTGATTTTTCCATTTTTACCTCAAAAATACCTTGCAATACCTGTTTACTTTCCCCTAGGGTGGTTGTATTGTATTCAACGACTGTCTTGACCGAGGTCTTGGTTGAATGCAGGCAATTAAAGTAAATATATATTTTAGGGGTGGAACTCCACTTTAGGCCCAATGAAATTGAAAGGGTTACAACTCATATTATAGAATACAAATACAAATTTTAATTTTTTTCGATAATTGTTTTTAATACGTCGGTGCAGTACCAAGTATCTTGCCTAATTAACCCAGCTATCTATCAAAACCCGAGACATTTAAAAGATAGTGCCCCGAAGCAAAAAGGCAAAGATTAGAGTACCAGCAAATTGAAAGAGTATTAGCTCACAGTTTAAAATCTTTCTCATCGCTCAATGAAGTATACAGCAAAATAATAAAAACCCAGGTTAATAAATACTAGCTGATAGCAAAGAGCAAACATAATATAATGTTTTATTAATATTGATATAGCTCCTCAAGCTCACTTAAACTTTATTGTTTTTATTTCTGGAAATATGTTTATATCAATAGAATAAACAAAAGATTATAATTTTATTTTATCTGCTGCATTTAACAACAAAAGATTCTATATTTTGTGGTAAGAATAGAGTATTAACCTCTTCGGTTAATTGATTATAAATTAATTTATTGGATTTGTTGTTATTAAGTTTAGTGGAATTCCCGTTGCAGCATTTATTAATATTAATTAATTTTATTATACATACGATTATTAATATATAATACGTATTAGCTTTTATAACACTCTGTTGCAGTGAGTGGCTATCCTGATCATCCTTTTTCTTATGTTGTCTTCCAGCACTTTGTGACTGTATTATTTTTTTAGAGTGGATTATCTGTTGGCTCGCTAGGTTTATCAAACCACTAAAATAAGTATAATTGGGATGTTAGTTTAACCTTGCTTAGTTATATTATAATATTTATGCTTACTTGCAGTTCTGTATTTAAGAACTGAGTTAATAACCTACCTTTGATCCTCGTTAGATCGGTTAAATTTGTATACTACTTTCTGTTTGTAATGGGCTGATATATTTTTAACTTGTTGGGATCATTGATTTGGTTTGAGATACTGCTGCCGAAGACTTGTTGATTCTTGCATAGATTGCTCATTGTTGTTTCTTCTCATAGTGCTCTAGGGATTTAGGTCGTATCTCTCACATATTTTCCCGCAGTTTTCCCTTATTTTTCTTTAATTTTCTCCCAAACGTCAATGTCTGTTTTCCTTCTTATCGACAGCTGTGAACTTTGATATTTGGAATTTCTACTTTACATTTATCTTTTCAAATGGCATGATATAAATTTTCTAATATTCGATTGATAGTCTTGAATATTAGTAATGGGCTCTTCTCACTTAATTGTTGCTGTCGATTGGGATTTTTACAGATTTATTATTTTGTTTAGGAATATTTCCTATTAATTATTGAAAAATTTAATTTTAGCTCATTAGTTGTTGCTTCCGCAGTCGTTTTACAACGCTTAGTTCTCGTTTATTATCTCAAAGGTATTCCTCGTCTCGGCTATTTCTTCATTTCGATCATTACTCTCCGATGTTAGGTTCGCTCTAATTAAAATCCCTTCCTTTTTAAAATTAATAAGAAAATCGTGTTGCAATGGGCAGAGACAATTGGTCTCTGGAATGGGTGCTGCTGCTGTTAACAAAATTGCATGAATATCAAAACAAAATTCAATTCAACTTACCTCTTGAAATACATGATGTTAATATTGTAGAGAAAGCTCTTACTGCAGCTGCTTATTTTTTAAAACAACGTTCTTTAGAAAACAACTTAAACATTGTAAGTGATATTTTAACATCAGTAACAGCTCAAATCCCAGCTAAAAAGGATTCCATTATATTTTTAAAAGAACAAATATTTTTATTAAAAACCACTTCTAAATACGACCACCCTATTTTGTAGCATCACATGCATATAAATTTTTTATGCAGTTTTAAAAACCTTTAAGTAACTATGTAGGTATTCTTATTTCGGTTTATATATACTTTGAGATATATCATAGCACATTATAATTGTTAAACTACTTATTATAATAATCATTATGTTCCTTTCTGTGATGGGTATGGTTCCCAAACGATTTTTTGTTGTTATATTGGTAAATGACATGTAATTAACTAACAAAAATAATTTAGGTAGCAAAAAGTACCACAAGTAGTTTATATATGAATTAATACGTTTTCCATTGTCAGAGCTTGCTCCCTACCCACGACGCCATCTTAGATTTAAATATCAGGCCTGCTAGTTCAGAGGGGGTTGATTGAAGCTAATGATTTCCTTATAGAAGAGTCAAGATGCTAGCTAATTTCACCTTATCAAAGGCCTGAATAAATCCGGTCAAACGAATATACGCTATTTTATTAAAGTGCAATTAAATGCAACTCGAATAATGCAAGAATTCCTTAATCTCTTTCTTGAATACTCCAATTATTCTGATACAACCAATTTAAAACTACCAAGAAAACCTCCATACCTGCTTGGGCGTTATTTAAAATGAAACCTAAAAACTAAGGCAATTTCAGGTGCAATTTGTCCCTTTAAGCTGCTTTGTCTAAAGAGAGAATTACTGGGCCCGCATTGATGCTTTTATAGGTAGCCTTTAACAAACGCTCTTTTGATCTTTTAATTAACAAGATTACGTACTAAAACAATAGTTAAAAATGGAATTTTTCTTTCTAATTAACTAACCTTTTTTTAATGGCGCTTTTGAACAGAAATTTATAAATAGAAGGTGAAAAAGTTGACTTTTTGTTCTTTTTGCTTTTTAATATCAACCAAAAACGGCTGCTATAGGAATATTGGATTAGATAAGTTTATATGTATTTGGTGGTTTTCCAGAATGACCTGTCCACCATTGTATGATCTCTTGTGGCTCTCTCTGTTTTTAGAGCCCCTCATCTAGTTTTGTACCCATAGTCTTGATAATAGACCACTCAATGTAGCATGTAACTACTGAATTCGCTACTAGAAACGCCAATAAACCCGAAACGTGGCGTTACAGATCTATTCTCTTATATACAGCTGAATTAGTCTTTAAATGCGCTCTCTAAAAATCTATAATAATGTCACGCTAGGGGGGTGCCAATACTATTGCGCCACTATGTTCCGCTAAGGCTGCGGGGGTGTTAACTATAAAGGGGATCTTACCCTGCAGGGGTACGTCTAACTTCCTTCGATTAAAACGACGTTATTCCCAAAACACTAATTTATTGAACTACTACATAAATACTAATAAATTACTCGCTCGGCTGCGGAGGTATTTTAAAGCGTTAGGGGTGTTAACTTAATAGATACACAATTTATTATACAATAATGTTAACTTACATCTCTCTTTCCCCCTAAAAGCAATCCTAGGATGGTCCTCGCGTCAAAACCCCAATCCTCAACCGGTTTCAGCTCGAAACGGAGACTCTCCTACTGAACGCCTTTGGCTGCTTCGGATTTCCACTAGATCTCGATCGACTTGGGCTTCCACTTATTATCGACCCTCTGTTTACACTTTCACTTAGAACTGCGAGTTAGACTTACACCAACTTTTCATCGGACTCCCGACTTGGAACTTTCGTCAACTCTCGACTTGGACTTTCGCCAACTTTCGACTTGGACTTTCGCCAACTCTTGACTACCCGTAACGGCTGTCAACACTCGAGTGCCTTCCTCTCGACTTACTCCTCTCTAGCTGCCTTCTCCTTTCCCCGTTCCACTTTTAATTCCTATCATTCATTCACGTCTTTTTCTATTGCTCTCTGTTATTTTCACATTCCTTAAAATTATCTCTTTCTCTTTTTACCATACTCTCAACTATGTTTCATTTTCTAACTAACCATTTATACTTAGACGTCATTCGTTCCTCCTGTTTCCCAAAAACACCGATAACCTGTACATTCATCAATTTTCGCAACTATTGCTCCTCCCACTTGCTGCGGCCATTATTAATTTTGCCCAATATGTCAATCCGGGTTAATTACTAGCGAACTTACACTTTCTTGCTGACTCTTCCAAATAACGTTCAATGTCCCCGATCAAACTCCTTGCGTCTACTTTTCTAATGTTTACCTTTAACCTGAATACTTTACATTATTTATATAGACGATTTTTTGTTCTATTACGCAAAAATTAAGGCAACTGGACCTTTTATAGAAATTAGTATTATCTTATTTAAGCCCAGATAATAATATATGACAATAATATATAGTGTCAAATTTGAATATCGGCAATCCGCTGGGGGTTTTATACCTGAAATGTCCCCTCATCTATTACAGCAAAATATGAATGTTCCACGAATGATTGAATAACAGAGGAAATATTCGCCAAATGGTTTCACCACATTGTTTTCCATGCAAAACTATCAGAAGCCGAAGAAGTGGTGTTGATATTAGACAGTCATTGCAGTCATGTCTCCCTGACAGTCCTTGATTCAGAGCAACAGGAATTTACCCGACTGGCCTTTCTGTCTTCCAAGATGAGGAGCCATGCTTTAGATGACCTAGAAGAAATAGCAGTCTTTAATGATGGAGTAGAGACTAAGATTAACGAAGATATTTCGTCAGCAGGAATTTCGAAATCTAACCAAGAACTTATAGGAAGTTCGCAGCAATATCGCTCTTTGGAAAGTAAAACCGCCGTAATTCCCCAGGCAATTCCTTCTACTTCAAAATCAGCACCCTTCAATTCAGTGTTGAAGACCTACGATGCCTGCTTGAAAACCATCCTGATATCCTGTACCACAGAACACGTGGGCCAACCTTCTACCGTGAACGCTGCAGGCCCTCATTCCTGGACGTGGCGATTACTCGGGGAATGGCGGGGAAGGGTCGGCGCCCAAAGTCATAAGTGACTTGAATTCGGATCACCTTCCAATCAAGATGAGCCTCACAGGCCGTATGCGGCCAGTAGCCGATGAAACGTATGTTTCATACAAAAATCTTGATTGGAAGGTGTTTCGCGACAGGTTCAACGAGATAACAGTCATTAGTCGACAAATCAAGACCGTGCAGGAACTCGAGACTGAAGTGAACACACTAACTCACAACATCCAGCACGTAGTCAGGAAGAAATCTTCCTGACAAAATCCTAAACTTAGTCAGTTTCCGGAACCGGATTCGACGCAGATGGCAGCGAAATCGCGCCGCAAACGACAGACAAAGGGTCAACGCTCTGACGGAGCAAATCAGGAAGAGTATTCGCAATCACAGAGACGCGGTATGGGCAAAGTTTGTGAACGAGCTCGGCGCGGAAGACGGTTCGTTGTGGAAATTGGCGAGACGGATCCGCGGTGCCGATGCTCAGATGTCTGCAATACGTCACAACGATGTAGTTATCCTGGACGATCCCGGAAAAGCGGAGGCATTCGCGGATTTTTTCGCTGACGTACACGGCGATGCACCCGACACCGTGCCATTGCACGAGCTTATCACCGAGCAAATTACGTCTTTTTTAGGTAAGGCATACCCTATACCGCCCTCTGTGATGGATAAGCTTTATGTGAGCCCGTCAGAGATAAGCAGCGCCATCAGCCATCTGCTTAAGAATAAGGCTCCGGGATCGGATCAAATTCCATATCTCATCTTTAAGAACCTTCCTAAAATGGCCCATATACACTATGCATATTATGAACGCTGTAATTCGTCTGCAACACTTCCCTGTAACCTGGAAAGTTGCGCATGTAGTGGTGTTCCCCAAGCCCGGAAAAACCCAAAACTGATAAGCTCAGGTCTATCTCATTATTGAATACATTGAGCAAGCTCACAGAGAAACTCTTGTTTTCCAGAATTAGCGGAGACGCCTCGAACCTCCGCATACTGCCAGAGGAGCAGTGTGATTTTCGCAGCGGGCATAGTACAAATATGCTCGCTGCGAAGATCGCACAAGATATATACGAGGGGTTCAATATGGGGCAATGCACCACTTTGTTATTACTGAACATCGAGATAGCGTTCAACCGGGTGTGGCACAACGGATTGCTGCATAAGCTCCTCGTAGAGCACAGCTTTCCACTTCACATTGCAGCATTGGTTGCATCATGCCTGGCCGAGCGCACTTTCTCTGTGCGCTTCAATAGGTCCCTGTTAAGTGTAAAGTCGATTAGGGCAGGCGTTTCCCAAGGAACAGCACTGTGTCCGCAACTTTTCAGCTACTTCATAGCCGATCTCCCGTCCCATCCTGATACTTCCTTAGCACTATATGCCGATGACACAGCACTTTATTCCCAATCATTTATGGCGCAGGAGGCAGCAAATAACGTCAGTGCTCATACGGAGCATATTTCAGCATTCTTCAATACCTGGAAAATACGGATAAATGCGGCAAAAACCGAACTGGCCGTATTTACCAGGAAATACGCATACACAGAGGTTACACCGATATTACTAAATAATATCCCTTTCCCCCCTAAATCCAGCGTCAAAAACCTAGGAATCTATTTTGACAGGCGGCTTAACTAAGCAGGCATATTGCCCACATTCAAAGTAAAAATCATACGATTTTCGAAAAGTTGAAGCCGCTTGTCTAAGCCCTAAAAACAAACTCACGATATATAGACCCATCACTAGGCCAATCCTGTTGTATGGGGCGCCAGTTTGTTGCTCTGTCGCGGATTATAAGCTCAAAAAACTGCAAGCAAAGCAAAACAAATACCTGAGGGCAGCGTTTTCGGCGGGGCCGTATGCTAGAATCAGGGACTTGCATGAAAGGGCACAAATCGGATATGTCAATGACTACATTATCAAAATAGTATGCAAGTTCTTTGGCTACAGCATACGTGGTTTGCCGAAAACAGCCAATATTGCGGACCTGAGAGATAATCCGCAGACTGGGCCTAAGCACGGCGCCATACATAGAAGAACTACAATCTTTTACTTAGAGCCTAGACGGCCATAATGTTGGGTCATTCCTACTCCTCAATCCCAGTTACTCCCAAATAACTCGAAGGTAGCTATATTGTAGCCAAGCACCCTCTTTAATCACTTCGATCATTAAATAAATCCACCGAAACTTTAATTTAAGTAGCTCTAAATCACCAATAAAATAAAACACAATAATAAAATGAAATAAAATAATAGTCCCAAAATACACTAGATAATATCCTAAAATAAGACTTATCTGACACGTTATCAAGCCAACAGTGAGTTCATCCAGAATCCAGGTGTTCGTCGAATCACTGGAGCGTCAAGGTCGAGAAGACACACTCTGTAAGCGTTGAGGCTTAGATCAGACAGCGAGTCACGCAGTTGACTTGAGGGTTACTCCGAAACCACGTGTTGTCGGAGGAGTCTCAGTATGCAGTCTGAAAACCCAGGAAGGAAACCGGAACGTAAGAGGACAATGGAAGGCCCATAAAAACCAATAATCCAAAAATAAAATCCAAAAATCCAGGAATAAAAAGTCCAAAAATAGAAACCCCTGAAACAAATAGGGCAAATTAGAACGGTGATCAAGCCAAAATATGTAGGAAACAGGTACGGAACCTCAACAAATAACAGATCAAAACAATATCTGTATCAAAATTACTCAAACAACATACCTTTAGATGTTAAACGGGGTTCAAGCATGTGGCAGCTCTGGAAAGTCAAATCCCCAAACGTGGGTGCAGGTGGTCGAATGTACAAATCTTCCTGCATCTACAATCATACATCAGACGAGAAACCATCGACGACCACAATCCTGCTCAAGGGCTTCGTTGATTAATCCCCTAACTAGGGCACTGTATATTTCACACTAAATATCAGTATCTCAACGAAAATTCCCAATTTCGAAAGCTAGGCACTGAAACCTACTGGTTTCTTCAAGATCACATAAAGACTAAATTGGCTTGCTCCGAAAATGACGAGGCTAGCAAAATTAACATCGCGCCGGCACAACATACTATGTTGCCAGAAGCGTCCCTATCTGTGACAAAGTACTAGAAAGTTATGATCTCATACTACCGGATTCACCAAATCAAGCGATAAAGTGACTTACTATCGAAATGATTTGAATCAGTTAGAACCTACTTTTAAATGCTTAGTGGGAATATATAACCCACGCGTTATGCGGCAGTCTAAAATTACAATCAACACACGCCACTAATCGCATTATGCCAAATAAAGTATTAACTTGGCAACAATGTCGACCGTGAAGGCCACGCGCCTGTCCAGGGACCTGTCAAATTATACCGCGAAAGTTACACCCACAGACCCTATGAAACATAGAACGATTTCCTTGTCGTAGGACCGGAGCCACTCCGAGCTGAAATATTATCGAACTTTAACAACGGATATTCAGCCGAATGCTCCATCACTATACAAACCTGGAGTACTAACCATTGATACCATCCAATATAATCAGCAAATTCAAGCGTATGATAGCTAAATCCTACAGTAAATGCAGTCGAGTCGATATCGACGGACGGATCCGATGCGATTTCCACCGATCGTGTATGAGTCTATGGTCCAAATCCGAAGTGACATGACATACTTCTAACAAACGTCAATGTTTCATTCCCAAAATGAAAATATTCCGTAATCACCTAAGCAAAACAATATATTATCAAGTATAAATCAACGAGAAAATTCCCACAGAATGACCAACGAATGTTCAACAAATAAGTTCTAATTTCAGTGTTAGATCTCCCTAGATAACCTTAAAATATAACTCGGCATGCACTACAGTCCAAACTCCAATTACTCGGCTAATCTGTAAACAATCTATCACTATTGTTTTCTTCCAGACACAACCCTCCAAGAAAGGCTGAAATGAAGTGTCTTATCGAACTGAAATAATGAAAACAAGCCAAGGGATTAGACGAAGGTCCCTTTTTCTCCATTTAGAAGGGCAGCACAATAAGACAAAACCAAAGGGGCAATACCAATATACAACTAAGCTTTGTGGTTTCCGCTAAAACGATATATCGTGTGTGTAAAGTTAACCATTCACAAGAAGGCCTGTGCATTTGATATTTAAATAGACATCGATATGAAATATTTGCTTTAGCATACCTAGTTTAATGGATTGGGTTCCATGCTTTTCCAATACTAGTACTGTTGTGATGTTTATATAATTTTTGTAGTCTATTTTAATGAAAAATATGATGTTTGATTATTTCCCCCCCCCCTGGAATATGTCATTCCATAGTCGACCTCTACGTAAATTTTTATTTTGATCCTTCGCCATTTCGTCCAGAAACCAGGTTCTCGTATATGTAATCGTAGCCCGTTACACGTTCCGAAAAATCCCATCATATCATCCCCCTCTGAGCTCTAGATGCTTTTCGATACAACGAAAGTATTAGGAGCACAGAAGCGTCCCATACTTAAGACCATCGAGTATATCCCAGAGCGGGCCCCCTCCACTCCACTAATAGTGGAGTGGGTGGAGCTTGCTAAGGGACCTGCAACACATATAAAAGGCTTGACAAAGCATAGTTTAAGCACTTTATCTGTTGCGTTCGCGCTGCCTGCTGCCTCCCTGCTCCGGCAGGCGAAATACGGCTACATTAACCGAGTGCACCCTAATGTGCAGTTGCAATTCATACCGCACTAAGACTATACTTTAGTCTTCCATTTGTATACCTGTATGTATGTCTTGGGTGTGTATGTATGCTAAACCAAAGAAACGAGTAATGAGGTTTTTCAAACTGCTTTTCCCCATGTCAATCACCCCTCATCATTCCTACAACTTTCTTGAAAATAAGTCATACAGTGCCATTACCAGTCGTTGATAATTCATAACGGAAAAACTTTTGATGGGTCCAGTGCACCCAAGTAATATGAGAACATAGCGAAGTTCCACTATAAACTGCAAAAACATGACTTGGGACAAACATCGGTCCACTCGGGTTTGGTAGTGTGTGCTGGGAGACCTCAGTAGCGTTTGGTAACGCACGTTGTCCTACTTGTACATATTGCATAGTCAGCTTAGTTCATGTACAGTAGTTATAGATAGTGTATATTCTCTTTGTAATTATAGAAAATAAATGTGATGATGATGGTATTTAAATACACTCTCTAAAAATCTGTAATAATATATAAAGGGTCTCATTTGGATAACGGCAATGAGTGCCGCTGGTGGTTTTTATACCTGATATGTTCCCTCGTCTATTGGAGAAAGAGGGTCCCATTACAGCAAAATATGAATGTTCCAAGAATGATTGGATAACAGAGGAAGTATTCGCCAACTGGTTTCACCACATTGTTTTCCATGCAAAACCATCATAAGCCGAACAAGTGTTATTGATATTAGACAATAATTGCAGTCATGTCTCCCTGACAGTCTATGATTCAGAGAAATAAAAATGATGACGATTTTTAGTCGGCTGATGCTTTAGATGACCTAGAAGAAATAGCAGTCTTTCATGATGGAGTAGAGACCAAGATTAACGAAGATATTTCGTCAGCAGGAATTCCAAAATCTAACCAAGAACTTATAGGAAGTTCGCAGCAATGTCGCTCTTCGGAAAGTACAACCGCTGTAATTCCCCAGGCAATTCCTTCTACTTCAAAATCAGCACCCTTCAATTCAGTGTTGAAAACCTCATTCCAAAGCTAAAGAAAAATACCAAAGTGACAAAGCCGAACAGGAGACCTAAACAGCACTCGAGTATTCTAACTTCTACACCATTGAAAGGCTCATTGGGAGAAAACGAAGAAAATAAGAAAGCAAAACTAGAGAAGACCAAGGGTAGAACAAATAAAATAAAAAGTATTGACGAAGCCAAGAGAAAAATACTTAATTCGCCTGAGAGAACCAGCAGCGCCAGCACCAAAAACCCAAAGATGAATGATAAAGAAATTCAGAACTGAAAATAATATCAGAAAAGAACCGATTCACCATCATCTGACTCTGATATTGAAATGGATGATATCTCCAGTGATAATGAAAATAATGAGACCGATTTCACTTTATGTATAATTTGTGGTTAACATAGGACAAGTAATGAGATGTTATGCTTTAGTCGAATAAAATATATTTATTTTCACTGGCTTTCCAAAGTTTCAACTATGTTCAGACCAGAAATCCTAATGGAGGTTTACTTTAATTTGTCATGAATCCCCAGTGCTATCGTAATACCTGGCTTCCATATATAATTCAATAAAGACCGTTAAACATACCTCGATGGAAGATATTCTAATATGTAGCAAATTGCAGTTTGCTGATAAAATCCGGAGACGAAGATAAGGCCTTTAGTTTCGTTAATATTTATGATTTCCCTTGCTTTAATTTAGTTTCTTTTTAAAACATCGCTGACGGTCTTTAAAATAAATGCATACCAGATTCTGTAATATGCAGATGCTCACACGGAATTGTATAATCTGCTCTCGTCTGTGGCTGAATTATTCCTGTTGGATTGGAATTTCTAATATGTACACAAGAAAAGCGCCGCAAATTTATAAATGGAAACGCTGGTTGGTTGACAGTTAAGGATCTAGAAGTAAGTAGTAGCGTGAATGTTGATATTTTTTAGGTATTAGAACATAATGCTTGACATGGATAAATACGTTTAATGATCAATTTTGAATGCGACGGTAACATGTCTGGCAGATACGAACATCCATTGAAAAGATATTTGCGATTTGAGATATTCTGAAACTGGCGTCTAGGACAAGTGATACCGTAGGCATAAATCAAAAAAATCATCAAATATAGTCATTTTCTCATGTTCGCCCCAATACACTGTGGTTAATCGAGGTTTAGTGTCATGAATGTCAGGGCTGGGTTTTAAGCATAAATTAAACAGTCAACTAAAAAAATATGTATGTTTTGCTCGTCTCATATTGCCTGGACGCAACGCCTTAGATCACCCGTCAGTTCAGGGCTAAGCATGACTGAAAATGTTCATCTCGGATAAAATTTCAACATCAGTTAGTTTCTGAAAAACATCTTTTTTCACATATCGAAGATAATACTTACCCATCACAATCCATATAACTATACAGTTTCCTCCAGTAGCCACAAAAATCATACTTCCAAAAACAACGATCCAGACAGTTTGAATCCAAGCTGGAAGGTCCGAATTTGATTCCTTTGACACTGATGCTTTCATCAGTGGTCCATGGTCTATCCCTTCAAAGGTTCTGTTAAACAACCAGCCCTGTAACAAAATTGATTGGGCATGAAATGAATAGTTTCTAAAGTGATATCCGAAGTTATATTTCACCACGAAAAGATTATAAGACGGTAAGATTAACTTTCCCAAAATAACATATAAGTTTGTTTCGATGGTTATTTTTATGAAAATTAAAGAAACTCAAAAACTAAACGAAGAAATTTCTAGTCACATCATCAACCATGAGAACCGCTAATTCGAGCAAGGACAAACAGTCTAGGAATTTGGCTAACAAAATGCCGTTGCTCCAAGATTGGTATAAAATGCGTTGCAATTAAAATCTACTAGACCCCTACAAGGCATATATTTTACATAACTAATTAATTACAAAACGTCAGTCGAAGCATGTTATCGAAACAAAATTGGGCTTCAAGCTACCCATTTAATGTCAAACATTCACTTTCAGATATCATAAGCACATGCGTGACCACCTTCGCCCTTTTCGAAAGACGATGAAATATATGATATCAAAACAGACGGCCAGATTACTACAACGAGATGTGGATGTAAATTGCTGGATTTAACTCGGAACTAATTGCAGAAGTATTAATGCCTAATTCATTCTGGACCGAATGGCTAATGGAAATTAATCTAAAATATAAATGCAAGGGAAATTTACAGGTAGAGCAAATAACACACACACAAAAAAAGAAAATCTATATTTTACCTCAGAAATTGGTTTTAAATCTGCTAGAACGCTGAAATATGTAGCCGAGCAATCAACGGCGTGGAGGCACAAAATGACAAAATGGCGACGCATAAAAAACAAAAGGTAACTCGCCTGACGAAGACGGTGTAAATCCCAGTTAAGGAGTGATTCCAAGCGCCAAATAAATAATGCACTAAACATAAGGAAGATGTACTGCCACAGACTCAAGATAGGTCTGGCAGAAGATCCGTACAAGCGTCCGTTGGCAACATAGCAGGAGTGCACAGCTGTTTAACATGCCTCCTACAAATACCTGTAAATTGTGTAATAAAAGTGCAAAAACAAATATCGTGCAGTGCGAGAATTGTGATATGTGGTTACATAAATCTTGCTGTGAGAAAAACCAGGTCCAGTTTGAAGGAAAATCCCCAAATTCTGTCAGGAAAGTTTTGGCGACGCGACGCCTTGGATATGGGCGAACCCATTCCTACAAATACAGAGGGAAGTCTGCTTCGAGAAATCTCGTACCTAAAATTGTTAGTTAAAGAGAAAAACCTTACAATACGAGACAAGTCCACCATAATAAAGGATAAGGAAGCTATAATCAGCATTCTACAGGAACAAATTCAGGAACTTTCTAAGAAAATTGGTGTCCAAAAGGCAAATACATGTTCCGAAGAACAAAAAACATCGGCAACACTGCCACAACAGGTTTTTTTTTTTTTTTTTTTTTTATGGCAGTGGCACACACACTAAAGGGAGATCCTATGGCGCTCGACGAGCGGTGTGTGTGCGAAGATGTTGATTGACACGGTTCTTGAATATTTGTAGGTTGTAATTAGTGGGAAACAGATGTCCTGGAAGTGAGTTCCACAGTGATGCAGTGCGCCAGACAAAGGAGTTCTGGTAAAGCGATGTTCTAGGTGTTTCTAGTTGTACGACGAACTGGTGCGCTCCTGCCGTCTGTCGGGACTGTCTGACAGGAGTTGCCAGGGACGGGATGATGCGGGCCAAATCCTGGGAACATCTGCCGTGAAAGTATCTGTAAAACAGGGACATCTCGGCCACATGTCTGCGGTGTTCCAGACTATCCAGATTCCGGGTCAACTCCGGATCCCCGACGAGACGCACAGCCCTCTTCTGAATGGAATCCAGCAGCTTTAGGGTATGCTTTGGTGCGGCACCCCAGATATGTGAGCAATATTCTAAGCACGGTCTTATTTGCGCTTTGTACAGCAAGAGCAACTGCTGCGGTGTATAGAGTTTTTTGTTGCGAAATAGCGCACCAAGCTTCTGGGAGGCTGATTTTGCGATGTTAGCAACATGGTCATGCCATGACATATTGCTGTTGACCGAGACACCCAGCAGCCCGATTGACGAGGATGAAGGAATGGTCGATCCTGCCATAATGATGTCAGGGCCCGCTGTATTGGCCCTCTTAGTAAACGTTGCTGCTTGGGTCTTTGCTGCATTGAACTGGACCAAATTTCGGTCGCCCCAAGTTTGAACTTTCTCCAGGTCTTGATTAATTGCTGTAATCTGCTCCTGTCTGCGGTGATGAGTCTCAGTCGCTGGTAAGGGTTTTTCTGATCTAAAGTGGGAGACAAGGGTACTGTCATCTGCAAAACTGTAAACAGGATTATTCGTTTCGATCAGCAGGTCATTAATATAGATGAGGAACAGAGTTGGTGAAAGTATTGCGCCCTGAGGCACGCCCGCGTTGATGGTGAATGTGTCCGAGATGTGTCCATCGACTGCAACGTGTAGGGATCGGTTCCAGCTGCAGAGAGAGGCGGGCAGTCCCAAGGAGGGCAGTTTGTTGAGCAGTCCGTCATGCCAAACTCTGTCGAATGCCTTTGAAATATCCAACGCAATCGCTCGAGACTCTCCGTAGTTTTCAATTGCCCTACTCCATATATGAGTGACATAGGCCAAAATATCTCCTGTCGATCTCTCTTTGCGAAAGCCGTATTGATTATCGCTGATTATTCTGTTGTTCTCGAGGTATTTGAGTAGTTGCTGATTGACTACACGTTCCATGACTTTGGAGATTATTGGAAGCAAGGCAATTGGGCGATAGTTTGAGGGCGTGGTTTTCTTGCCTTTTTTTGGAACAGGTTGCACTCGAGCGACTTTCCAAGAGGATGAGTAAATCCCTTTTCTGTAAGAAAGAGAAAAAAGCCTGGAAAAAACGGGTGTTAGTTCGTTGGCGCAGTTCTTTAGCACGATGGCAGGTATTCCGTCCGGTCCTGATGCCTTTTGCGTATCTAGTTCTTTAAGGATTTTGCGAATATCACGGTGAGAAAACTTGACTTCTGCCATGGTAGTGTTGATGTTCGGTATAGTGGGGAGAGTCCTGCCTTGGGGCACGTCTAAGGTAGAGCGCGATGAAAACATTTTGGCGAGCATGTTTGCTTTTTCCTTGGCTGTAGCCGCCGTGATGCCACGTTCGTCCGTCAAAGGTGGGAGAGACGTTTTTGTAAAGTTGTTACTTACTGCCTTTTCTACCGACCAGAAATTCCTGGAACCACTGGGGCATTGCAAAAGTTTATTCCTGATCCTTTGATTGTGTTTGTCCTTAGTTTCGTCGATCACACGCTTGCACTCGTTTCTCGCTTCGATAAAATAATTGCGATTTTCAGCGGTCTGATTTTGCTGCCAGTACTTATAGGCTTGCTGTTTCCTTCCTACAGCTCTTTCGCATCTTTTGTCGAACCAGGGCTTTCCTTTTGATGGTAACTTGATGGAATTTGGGATGTATGCTTCCATTCCTGAGGAGATTACTTGCATGATCTCTTCGCAGCAGTCTGACGGGTCGTCAGTGGCAAAGCAGAGGTCGAGCCAAGGAAAATCTAGGTAGAACTGTCTTAGATCGTCCCAGTTTGCAGAATTGTAATGCCAGATTTTGCGAGGCAATGGTGGATCCTTCTCTATGGGTGGCAATTTACAAACCGTTGTAATAAGTTTGTGGTCGGAAGTACCTAATGGCGGACCAACTGTAACCTTGTACTGGTCAGGATTGGTGGTCAGAAAAAGATCCAGGAGGGCGGCGAATTCGCCCCTCTCTGAGATTCGAGTTGGTTCGTCTACAAGTTGAGTAAGCCCGCAGCTGATGGCAAATGCTTCAGCTTCTCTACCTTCGTTGTCGGTCTTGTTGTGATGTTTGAGCCAGTTGGTGTTGTGGGCATTGAAGTCTCCCAGAACGATTATTTCTGAACTGGGGTGATCGACCTGTATTGAGTCAAAGGTGGTAGCTAGTGTTGAGAAAAAGCTTTGGTAGGCTCTATCGCTCGGAGGGCGATAGAGACAACATATAAACTTGGTTAATCCCTTGGCGGTGAACTTGAGCCACATGACGTCAAGGTTGTTCGGTTCGAGTGTTTCCTCGCGGTGACATGAAAGGTCGCTTCGGACAAAAAGGCATATTCCGAACTTATATCTAAATCGGGTATGTAAGTCGTAACCAGGATAGAGGTAGTTCACTGTTGTTGTTGTAGAACATACTTGTGTTTCTGTAAGGGCTAATATGTGTGGTCTATTTGCTTGTAGATGTTGGTGTACCGAATTTATGTTTGTATTTAGGCCTCTTATGTTGCAGAAATCTATTCTAAATAGGTTCGGTATCTTTGCTGTATGTGAAATGCGGAATGAAGGGCTCCCAGGGCCACCCAGCGCCCGGAGATCCGAATGGCCGGGGAGTTTACTTCCGGAATATTTTGATCCTGGAAGCACCATCATGTCCATATATTCCTACTGTGGAACCCGGAACCACCAGCGCGAAAGCGGAACGTGATTTGGGAAAACCACTTAGCGCTTCCCAATTCTGGTGGGGTGGTCTTTCACCGGACGATGCGAGTAGGCTTATGCATCTACCACCTAGGGCCGCTTCCACTCGAAGCATCGGCCTCAGACTCATTCCTTTGGCGGTCCCTAGTCTGACAGGGGTAAAAATGGGGTTTGTTGGATCACTCCCCAGTGATCAGCTCCAGACTTTGCACTTTGGTGTTCTCCAGCCTGGAGGAGGACGATGGGATTTGATGGGCCACATCCCGTGGCAACTCGGAATGGTGGGGGCGTCACTCCCCGTAATCAAACTGCTCTCACCAGTTTGACGTTCCTGCCAGCCAATACAATGCAGCCCCTC
>JAEQML010059560.1:0-28447 GCA_016904865.1 Pissodes strobi | reverse complement strand
ATATGGATAGAAAAAAATATCATACAAAACCCAACTATGTTGAGGAATTACTGAATTTTATATAAAACGTATATATCCAGTAAATAACAGGACCAGCACAATCCTATGAAAGAGTCGCCACTGGCCTTTACAACACTTGACTTGTTATTTTAATACGGTCATCTCCATCGGGCGAATCAATAAGAACATAATGTGGTTTGATATAAATCCTCAGATTATAGTATAACGCGCGTTCGGATTTAACAATCTGTCACATAAATCCATTATAAATTATCCATTTATGCGGTGGATGTAAGCCCCTAATAAAACTGTGCAGCTGTGTTGTTTATAATATTATCATTTTTAGAGGGGATATTATTCGTCAGGAATAGGTATCTGGTTGAGCTTTCTTTGCAAATTTTAAATTATAGTTCACATCACTCATAGAGAAACATCAATCCACCAAACAATATACAAAGTAACTATAACAAATATTGCTTTTATGTTGTGTGTATGAATATTGTTAAAATTAGCACATCACTATCGATGTAACAAATATTGTATTATACATACCTCTATATTGACCACTGAAAAGCATTCTTCAAACCTTAGAAATTGCATCCATCATTAACAACGTAATGATATAATTGTTGATTGTTGCACTATATAAACTGTATATGTCATATTGAACATTTTCCTTTAAGTATAAGTTCCTGTCGTTTTAAAGCGCTTCTTTTAAAGAAATTCTCAAGAAATGATAAAGATGAAAAAGGCCTACGAATATGATCAGTTAGAAGCGGAAATATCTATCTATGGCAAAAAAATGGCAATGAATGTAAAGAAAAAGTTGTAAAAACTATTTGGAATAATGCAGCCCAAATGTGGCAAGAAAGGTATCGGTCTTTCAATATACATTTTGTCCTATTCGAGGGCATTGCACATGATTGCCCGAGTAGTTTAACAAATGATGAGTACAAATTATGATAAATTTATGGGACGAAGAAAAACAGAAGGCGATAGATCGCCAGTTCTTTTACATTGCTTCGATAGAACTGACATGGCGTGGCAGATAAGTAGCAGAAATTCTAGCCTCCTTTTTTGAGAATAAAAATCGCGATGAAACAGCCAGATTCCAAAAACAAGGCAGGGTGGCGACAAAAATGAAACAAGATCGAGATGGTTGGTACCGAACTCTAAAAATCCTAGGATGCGTCCAGTTTGTCTTCTAAATTTCTAAATAAGCTGCTGTTAACTCATAAATAACAACCGATCGCTTATTTGTAATAGAAAACCCCAATTGGTAGACAAAAGGATGTTGCTGTTGGTTCAAAAATATTTCTACCGCATAAAGTACTCTGGCCAAATGAACTAATAATGCTGCATTAAAAATTGGTTTAGAATCTGAAAATTTGAATAAAACAAATTACTAAAACAGTGCTACAGCAGTAAATACTCCAAGTTGTCCAAAAGGTAGGTGAAGCAGCCCTATTTTAAATAATGGGTTTCAGAAGAAATCAATCTATACGATCATATTTTCACCATGAAAAGGCCACCATTTGAAAATAGTAGAGGATTTAAGAAAAGATTCAGAGCTAGCACAACCATCGACATCTACAGCTTAACTCTAACATAGTTTTAAACACTTTTTAATAGTGGTATATACAGTGCGTCCGTAAAGTATGGAATACATTCATTATCTCGTAAACCACATTTTTTTAAAAAAATCGCCCGGTTAAATTTAATCTCTGGTTAAATCTAAAGTTATTGTCAAACGATAGCTTATGAAAAACCAAGATAGGAAAGTGCAAACCATTTTGCTCTATCTTTAGTCGATTAGATTTCACAGGCTGTTAAACTTGGTAAATGGTCGATATTCAACTGTCAATATTTCAAAAACAGTTGGAGATAGGTATAGGACATTATTCATTAAATATGTCTAGAATTCTCCGCAAAATCCAAATATGCAATAATATACAGGAGGTTCCATTTAATAAAAAAATATTTTTTTCTGTCACTCTTATTTGGAACACCCTGTATATCTACATTTTATGTCAGAATATGCGTGATTAAAAAACAAAATCGACGGGTCCGGGCGATTTTTTTAAAAAATTGTGGTTTACGAGATAATGAATTTATTCCATACTTTACGGACGCACTGTATAGGCCGAATCTAGGACTGTTTTTCGAATGATAATTTTCCGAATGACAGTTCTTCGAAGGACAGTTTTTCGAATGGACAATTATTCGAATGGGTAATTATTCGAACGGATAGTTTTTCGAAAAGACAAATATTCGAAAGGACCGTTTTTTTCGAAAATATTAAATTAGAGAAAACATAAAGATAATTTTAACTTAATTTCTTAAAATTGTTTACTAAACATATTATTTGCATATAATGGATTATAAAAATATAAAAATACTTAAGTATATATAAAATACTTAGATGACTGAACTATCTATAATAATATGAAATATTTATATTTACAAAAACAAAAAACTTAATTATCTATAAGTTAAATTATAAGCAATACGATTTAAATATTCTAGTCGACTATAATATAAATAAATGTTAATAGGTATTATTAGGGCTCTGAATGGCCCTCCGCTCGCTTCGCTCGCTACGGGGGCTCAATCAACAAGAACTAACCAAGTGCTAACCAAAACTAACCCAAGACTAATCCAAACTAACCCAAAATTGGGAAAAAAAGGTAAATTAATAAAAAACAATAAACTAAATTTCTGTAGCGACCGACGGAAATCGGACCCGCAGCGCCGGAATGACAGGCAAGAACGCTACCTTCTATATCTATACCACCGAGGCGTTGTAGAAATTTTGCTAAAACGGTAAAAGGGACTAACCCAAACTAAACTAAAGATTCGAAAAATGGTCCATTCGAAGAAACACATTCGAAATATTGTCGATTCGAAGAATTGTCTTTTCGAAGAACTGTCTATTCGAAGAAATGTCGTTCGAAGAACTGTCGTTCGAATAATTGTTATTCGAAAAACCATCCGGATTCAATATAGGCCACCCCTCGAAAGTTTTATGTCACTTTTGGAAATGTTTAATAATATGTTGAATCACTTCGGTAAACCCAATTATCATTTTATTATAGGTGGCGATTTTAATGTAATTTTTTTAACTCCCAGTTTAAACTTGTCACTTTTTTGGGGCTTCATGGGTGTTCATGATTTGGTTTTTAAGATTGATCGGTCCACTAGAGTTTGTGAGGTTTCGGCGACTTGCATAGATAATTTCTTCGTGAGTGGCGTTGATGAGTGTTACTGTGAGGTGGTTAATCTATACGTATCTGGTAACTACGCGCATTATATATGTCTTGAAATACATAAAAAAAAACAAAAACATTGATAGAGAAAAGCTGTATGCGTAGAAATTTTGGTAAGGGCAATATGGTTACCTTTTTGAATTTCTTGAAAGAAGAAAGTTTTAATAAAGCCATGCAGTTTTCCTCTTCAAATGATGTTTTCAATGCATTTGCAAGGATTATGTTTTATTATTTTGAATTATAATTTCCCCTAAATAAAATTCCAAGGTCGTTGCAGTTTTAGTTCTCGAGAGATTGACAGAAAAATGAAGTATTCGTGCCGTTCACACGATTTTAATTGGCTTAGAACATGTTGCTATGCAGTGCAAAGCTTGTACCAACGCACAGTCGGCTTCTGAAAAAAATTATTAATTTTTGCTGTATAATAATGATAAATTTACTTTTTATTTTTTTTTTTGTAATGAATCGTAGTTTACGTTTTGTTTTTTGTTTTGTACATTTATTATATCCGTAACTAATCAGATATACCTTAGTTCTTATAAAAACAAATATTTAATGTTTTCCTAGAAATCAGTGTACTAATATTGCATTTATTGTTTATTAACACAGTTGTTTGTGATATTTTTTCTAGAATCTACAGGATTAAATTTAAACAAAATATATGTAAAATACTTTGCCAGCTTTAATGTTATAAATTGTGAATAAAAAAATATTCTATACCCAAAAAATCATAAAATGGCAGATCTGACATAATAGTATATTATGATATAAGTGTATAAGAGGGCCTTTAAAGCACGCGCGACATATTTCAAAACACGACGCGCAGCGGAGGGTTTTGTAAGTCGCAAGGGCTTTAAAGGCCTCTTATACACGTATATCATACGCTATTTTTTATTACGAATGCATCAAAATCTCAAAAATATTTTAAATATTAAAGTTAAGGGATATATTGACGAATATATTAATCTGTCACATTTGACATGATCAAATGTTTCTATAGCAACCTTCAAAAAAGTAGGAGCACCATAAACATCATTTTAAGCACGCTGCAGCGTGCGATAATCGTTGATTATGATGCATGCGTAATAAAAAATATATTATATCATCATCGATATAGTTTTAGTAACCATGACCCTGAAATACAGTCAGCTAGATATGGGGTCCATTGGATCCCGCCTCCTGACGGATCACGTAATTTATGGTCACATCTCATTGTGAGATCTTTCAGTTTCAATTTGTTGCAAATCCGTGTATATTTGGAAATAACAAGAGAAGAGAAATAAATGATAATACTGTGATCATAATATATACGTCTTTTAATTGAACCACACAATGCTAATCGACCTTGTCCATTTTATCTTGCATAACTATCAGGGAACAAAATGTTTCTACACTTCATCTATCAAATGCTTATCTAGGAACAAAATAGTAGCTGGTAACGTTGCTTCTAATATACATATTACATTATATGTTATCTCTTCGTGAATTAATTTTAGGATAAATGTCATACCGAGTAATTGATGAGGGTTAAGTCTTGTTCTTGATTTCGATCTCCTAATGTATTTTGAATATTGGAGACCTATTATGTTATAGCTCACATACGTAGGTTGCGTACTATATATACTTTGTTTTCGGTTACACGCAATGGTACAAGTTCTAAGCAGTTCAACCTTCATATATAAAATCTGGTTATTTAGATAGCATAGCGTATTTGACATCAATGTATTTTACTAATAAATTCATATTCTTTATTTATGATATTATGATAAACTGCACATACATACGTCAAAAATTAATGTATATATAAGTGGATAGACCTTATACCCTATTGATTTTAAACATGGGAAAAATGTCATATATGAAAGTTTTGGGGATTTTTATATCTTATTAGAAAAACAATTATTGAGCATAATAGATCATCGATTTCCTCGCTTGTTTAATACACTAAAATTGTTAAAGCAGGAGTTATTTGAAGCAAACACAGCTCTATAACAGAACGGTATGTGAAGTTTATTGTCATAATTCGTTAAACAGCGTCTGCCCAGATTTGGTTACCAAATGGGAATCTTTTATTTTTGATAATATGAGAAAAAGTTATTCTTGATGAAAAGTGTTGCTTGATATAAAAGTAAGACTGGCATTGATAAAAAACATATGTTATACAGGACGTCAGAAAATATTTAAAAAAATCTTTATAAATAATATCTATTTTAGCCAACATAACTGAGAAACACATTTTAGCCTTCCGTTTAAAAACAAACTTATCAAGTGCATTGAAAATAACGGTGGTTCTGCTGAATTCAGCAGCATGTGATAGGGTATGGCATGAAGGATTGTTAAGCAAATTGACAGCATAAGGACTACCACCAGCACTGCTCCATGGCTTTCCAATTTCATAAGGGATCATTGACATCTCTCGGAGGAAATTAAAATCAATACCGGAGTTCCTCAGGAGTTTATATTATCTCTCACACTGTTCCTGCTCTATATCAACGATCTCTTAGACAGGACAAACAGTTTAATTTACAGTTTTGCAGACGCCAGCACTCTTATATTCTTATGTCGCGGACTTCAATGACAGCTGCTCGCCCCAAAGCGAGCGCGAAAATCAAATTGCTGCCATCAATGAGGATATGAACGCCATCGTGGAATGGAGTGAGGAAAATAACGTCCAGTTTAACGCAGGAAAGACTCAAGAAGCTGTCTTCACAATAAAAAAAATCACAGTCCTTCACAAAGGTGCAACCGGGGAAGACATTGAAAATGCCGAAGCAGAATGCAACGCTTACTAAATTTGAGATCTGAGAAAACTCATAATTGTGTGGAAATATAATAGTTGATAGAAGTTTGGGTGAGATCAGATTAAATTACGTAAGTTTACTTTACCGAAATATACCAAATAAATGCATATTGAAGTTTCGTTTTTTTTTACAATTTATAACGTTATAAGTTTGGTTGAAAAAACAAAAGACCATTTGCATTCGATTCGTCTGACATTCCTCAATCTAACGATATGAGACACGACTAGTCTGTCGTGAGATACTAAAAGTCACCCTCCTTAACACAATCTAATGTAAAAAACATCTTTTAGCAGATTACATAAGTTTAGTTTACCAAAATATACCACATAAATGCATATTACTTCAAGTTTCGATGGTTTTTACAATTTATAACATTAGCGGTGGCTGTAAAAACTGAATTCGATTCGTCTCTCAATCTTCAATCTACCGCGGTTAGTTTCACTTAGTATCAATTTATTTTAGTCATTTGAGACGGTTCCAATACGTTATAATCAATTTTAATAGATTTGGTCAGTTTTGGTTAGTCGTCTAATCAATTTTCGGTTAGTTTCACTTAGTCTCAACTTTTTGTACCTATTTGGGCCGGTTCCGATACGTTATAATCAATTTTAATAGATTAGGTAAGTCGTCAACCTCCGGTTAAATCTACTTAGTCCCAAATTATTTTACGGCTCGTTCCGATACGTTATAATCAATTCTAATAGATTTGGCTAGGTTTGATTCATTAGTCATCTAATTAACTTTCGGTTAGTTTCACTTAGTCTCAACTTATCTTAGTTATTTGAGTCGGTTCCGATACGTTATAATCAATTTTAATAGATTTGAATAGTTTTGGTTAGCCGTCTAATCAACTGTCGGTTAGTTTCACGGCGTCTCAATTTATTTTACTTATTTAAACTGGTTCCGATTCGTTACAATCAATTTTAATAGATTTGGTTAGTTTTGGTTTATCGTCTACCCGACATTCGGTTAGTTTCACTTAGTCTCACGTTATTTTACTTATTTGAGCCGGTTCCGAGATGTTGTTACCGATTTTAATAGATTGGTTGGTTTCTCGTCCAATCAACTTTCGGTTAGTTTCACTTTGTCTCAAATTATTTTACTTATTTTAGCCGGTTCCGATACCCTATAATCAATTTTAATATATTTGTTTAGATTTGGTTAATCGTCCAATAACTTTTGGGTTAGTTTCACTTAGTCTCAACCTATTTTAGTCATCTGAACCGGTTCCAAAGCGTTATAATTAATTTTAATAGATTTGGTTAATTGTGGTTAATCGCCCAATCACGTTTCGGTTAGTTTCACTTAATATCAACTTATTTTAGTCATTTGAAGCGGTTTCGATACGCTATAATCAATTGTAATAGAGTTGGTTATTCTTGGTTTGTCGGCTAATCAGCTTTCGGTTAGATTCACTTAATATCAACTTATTTTAGTCATTTGAACCGGTTACGATACGTTTTAATCAATTTTAATAGATTTGGTTAGTGTTGGTTAATCGACGAATTAACTTTCGGGTAGTTTCATTTAGTCTCAACTTATTTTAGTCATTTGAGTCAGTTCCAATACGTTATAATCAATTTTAATAAATTTGGTTAGTATTGGATAATCGTCGAATTAACTTCCAGTTAGTTTCACTTAGTCTCAACTTATTTTACTTATTTGAGCTGGCATACGTTATAAGCAGTTTTAATAGATTTGGTACGTTTTGGTTAGTCGTCTAATCAACTTTCTATTAGTTTCACTTTTTCTCAAGTTAGTTTAGTTATTTGAGTGGGTTAGGATACGTTATAATCAATTTTAATCGATTTGGTTAGTTCTGGCTAGTCGTCTAATCAACTTTTGGTTAGTTTTACTTAGTCTCAACTTATTTTACTTATTTGAGCTGGTTCTGATGTGTTATAATCAATTTTAATAGATTTGGTTGGTTTTGGTTAGTCGTCTAATCAACTTTCGGTTAGCTTCACTTAGTCTCAACTTATTCTATTCATTTGAGTCGGTTCCGACACGTTATAATTAAGTTTAATAAATTTGGTTAGTTTTGGTTAGTCGTCTAATCAATTTCGTGCTAGTTTCACTTAGTCTCTACTTATTATAGTCATTTCAGTCGGTTTCGATACGTTATAATCAATTTTAATAGATTTGGTTAGTTTGGGGTAGTCGTCTAATCAACTTTTGGTTAGTTTCACTTAGTCTCAACTTATTTCACTTATTTGAGCTGGTTCTGATACGTTATAATCAATTTTAATATATTTGGTTAATTCTGGTTAGTCGTCTAATCAACTTGCCGTTAGTTTCCCCTTTCCAGATCAGTGATTACTTGCACTTAGTCTCAACCTATTTGAGTCATTTGAGTCTGTTCAGAAACGTTATAATCAGGTTTAATAAATTTGGTTAGTTTTGGTTAGTTGTCTAATCAACTTCCGGTTATTTTCACTTAGTCTCAAGTTATTTTACTTACTTGAGCCGGTTCGGATACGTTATAATGAATTTTAATAGATTTTTTTGGTTTTGGTTAGTCGTCTAATCAACTTTCGGTTAGTTTCACTTAGTCTCAATTTATCATAGTCATTTGAACTGGTTCCGATACGTTCTAATCAATTTTTATAGATTTGGTTAGTTTTGGTTGGTCGTCCAATCAACTTTCGGTTTTTTTCACTTAGTTTTAATTTTTTTACTTATTTGAGCGGGTTCCGATACGTTATAATCAGTTATGCATAAACCGTGTCGTGACTTTCACTGAAATTTTCCGTGTCGTGATGCGACCTTGCTCACTGTCAAGGAACCAAAGTATTCATCTTATCCGGCTCCGATGCGTTATAGCCAAATATAATGTTCCTGCATAGTTTTCGTTAGATGCCAAAATTCGGTTCGTTTTGGTTAGTTTTAATTTACTTTAATTTGCGTAACCCATTTCGATACATTTTAGCTCGTTTTGGTGCTTTTGGTTACTTTTGATTAGTTTGGGTTAGTCATTCAATCAATTTTCGATATGTTATAACCAATTTTAATGTTTTTGGTTAATTATGGTTAGTCGCCAAAATTCGGTTAATTTGGGTTATTTTTAACTTACTATAATATTTTTAGTCTGTTTCGATACGTTTTAGCCATATTTGGTGCTTTTGGGTAGTTTAGGTTAGATTGGGTTAGGTTGGGTTAGATAGTCGTCGTGGGTAGTCGTTCAATCTAATTCAGTAAATTTCAGTTAGTTTTAATTTTAGTCATTTCAATCGGCGCCAATACCTTATAATCGAATTTAATGTTTTTGGGTAGTTTTGGTTAGTCGCCAACATTCGGTTCGTTTTGATTAGTTTTAACTTACTTTAATATTTTTAATCTGTTCCGATACGTGTTAGCCTTTTTTGAAGCTTTTGGTTACTTTGGGTTAGTCGTTGAATCAACTTTCGGTTAGTTTCAGTTAGCTATAATAATATATTTTAGTAATTTGAACCGGATCCGATAGGTTATAACCAATTTTAATTTTTATGGTTTTGGTTATTCGCCAAATTTGGGTTCACTTGAGTTAGTTTTAACTTACTTTTATTTTTTTAATTTGTTCCAATTAATTTTAACCCTTTTTGTGCTTTTGGTTAGTTTGGGTTAGTCGTTCAATCAACTTTTGGTTAGTTTCAGTTAGCTATAATTTATTTTTGTCATTTGAACCGATTCCGTCCTCAGAAACAGACTAACACGATCTCTCACGTATATTACGTGTAACATGCACTTTTTCGTGATTTGATACCCCATAATAGGAAAACAAAAACATTTTCAGTGTTAAATGATAAGCGTGCTAGGCACGAACGTAGAACAACATGTCTTGGCGTAATCACGTCACCAAAATCGCCAAGGCAGCAGCACAAATGCTAGAAGCACTCTATAGAGCAAAAAAGTTGTATACACTTCATCAGCTCCTACTGCTCTATAAGTCCTAGATAAGACCATCTCTGGAATACTGTTCCCATGTGTGAAGCTTGGCACCCAAACACTTGCTCAAAATATTAGATTTCGCACAGAGGACCTTGGATAGACTCGAACATCAAAGAAAAGTGGCGAACCTATCTCTTTAATATCGATACTACTACGGAAGGTGTTTAAACGAGCTAGCACTTATGATTCCACCCAGAGTTGTGCTAAACCGAAATAACTGTCAGACGCAAGCTGCTTATCAACATATGATTCAGTTGCGAACACCTAGGACGTCCCTGTTGCGAGACTCCTTTATCTGGAGAACTGGACTTCAAAGTAACGTCTTTCCCGAAAATTACAACCTGCAGCGCTTCAAGTCCAAAGTCCACTGCCGTCTCCGCACGCGTATCGCCCGTTGAGTGGTATAGCATTTTCCTTTTGTGTGTGTGCCGAACATAAAGAACAGCATCACGTAAGGCAACTTCAGCTTAAAAACTGGAAAGAAGCAAATGCTGAACTTCTTGTTTTCTTGATCGATAAGAATTTAAATTCATCGAACGATCTCGGTTATTCTGATTCCGCATATTAATTAGCAGTAGGTAATGCTAGAAACTAAGTTATTTTTTATCTAACCAGTTCTCAGAATAAAACCATCAGAATTAAACAAACTACTTAAGCAAGAAATACGTAAAGATGTAAAGATAACACAGTAATAAAATCATTGAAGAAGTCACCAGCCAAAATTGCAAAATAAATATGTTGCGCTCAAAACGGAAGATAAAAGAAGAGTAGCATAAGTACTAAATCAAAAAAACGCAATAGTACAAAGCAAAACAGACATTAACCTAGCCCTTGAAATACTTTGACCTACGCACCCTAGCTAGCAGGCAGTTGATGAGGATAGCAAAAACAGGGCATGATTTAAAGAGATGGAAGTGAGTTGAGAAGTAGGGGTAGAAAAAGAAGAAGTTCTCATACTACTTTAAAAAAAAACGGTTCTTCTCGGCTCTTCCCATGTTTCTTCATTTTTTTTGGAAAAATCAGGAATTATACCTTTTTATTGAGCCTCGGTTTCTATTTCCAGTTAAAAGTTTTCCATTAAACCTATAGGCATAGCTTCATAAGAAATATTCTTTGTAGTTTGATGCCATATTTGAGACAACGTCCTTCCATGCAATTAAACATGGTTAGTAAAACAACAAAAATAAACTGTTGTACGAATTTCTGCAAAAATTGAAAAATATTGCCATAAAGCTGATACTCCTAGATATTCAACACATTTTTCTTTGTGGCAAAACATGCCATTTTACTATTTCCCATTTACAAAATTTTATATGTAATACATTTTAATACGTACAAATAACGCAATTTATCTCCGTTCACAAATTCGTTAACTCACTGACATGTTTCGGCCTGTTGTTCGCAATTTATAAACAATATGCTTAGTCCAATTAGACAAACGTTTGGTTTGGTGAAAATACTACTTAAATTGGTGAAAGAAAAATAATCAAAACGATTTTTCACAAGTGGCTAATTTAAATTTTAAAATTATTGTCACATAAAAATAAATAATAAAATTTTGTTATCAAGTAATATGATGCAATCCAAATGCGAATATCAAATTTGGCGATTTTTAAAGAGTATTACGACCGAAGGTGCTAGTGGCAGTATTAAGTCCTCTGTGTGACGCGACATCTGTTTCCAAAAGAATGGAAACAAAAATATTTACTACACTGTTTTATCCAGGGATATTCCTTATCGCACTTTTTATTTATATTTTATGCAGACAGGTCTAGTAAAAACCTAATGTTATATGATTTTGATATAATATCCGGATTTATAGACGATTTGAGCAAATACAGGACTTTTAAATTTAGCGACCATCTGCCACAACAGTGTCATGTGGATGCATATATTGCAGTTTTTTATCTGGAAATCCTCCCTTTGTATTTGAAATAATAAATAAATCTCTTTTTAATGATTTCAGGCACATCTGTGGTGGTCTTTCCCTAGTGCAAGAGAACTGTCATGGGACTGTCTCGGGGATTGATTTAAATAGGATGGGAGCAGTAGCTATAATATTTATACAAAAGTTATTTTACAAATTAGAATATAATCTGTATGTAAGAGAAAAACACGAAATGGAGGAAATTTTAGTAAACTTTCGCCACTGTTCTTTATTTTAGACTAATGACAATAATCCCGGGTGTAGTGGAAGAAAGAGACTTAGAAATTAATCTGCAGCAAGTATTGCGCATGCCATTTTTAGTGACGATATGTCGCTTAGTGGCAACGGATGTAACATACTGTATTATATGTGTCATAGAGAGAATAGATGGCTTTTAGAAAGACGGGAAATAAGAACGTCAAGAGGACACTCACGGTTCAAATCCGCTTCAATATACTGTCAACTAACATAAAATCATACAGTGGAAAGTTTGAACTTAACCTTGAATCGTAATTATAAATTGTTGTTAATTAAAGTATAAACTGTTATGATTAACCTTGTTGACAATTCAAAACAATACTCGAATTAGAGGTCAAAGTTTGGTATAAAAAGCTGTGCAGCAGCCCATACCGGCATACTTTGATCTCCAGTGCGAACTACCGAAAGGGAAAAGCCCCTCTGATCAGGCACGTTTAAAAAAGACCTATCAGTGCGAACTACCGAAAGGGAAAAGCCACTCTGATCAGGCACGTTTAAAAAAGACCTATCAGTGCGAACTACCGAAAGGGAAAAGCCCCTCTGATCAGGCACGCCTTAAAAGTGAATCAGTAAAAATTAATAACACCATAAGGCAAAGTGCTATTTAAATTAACTACATATAAAAAGTAAACTACCTAACTAAATATTCAGCCAGACCAAATAATCTATCCGCCCGTCAATCTAATTGTAACAGTCCTTCAGGCTAGCTCTCCCTCTCTCTCGCTGTTGTTCGTGGTTAACATTTTCGCGAGGAATATCCCAGGGGACTTACGAGATATGCATTCCCGAATATTTTGGTAATACTTACAACCTCCTATACTCAACCTGAAGTTAATAAACCAAGCCTTTTTTACACCGAGTGTTTCTATCCATCTCTCCCAACTACCTATATCTGAGCTCCGTCTTCTGAAAGAGCACAGCGCAGCTACTGCAACGAAGTCAGGTCCATATGCAACAAGCGGTAGGAGCGTATATGTGACAATACTAATAAATAAAGGAAAAATATACTAAAATTGAATCACTGACGTCACGTGTAGCTTAAAATTTGAAATTGAAGCAGGGTATGGGATAAGTTTCTTAATTTTCCTGCAACTATAAAGTTTGTTAATTATGATGGTTTATGGTAAAAAGCTAGTTGGAAATAAAAATGTAAATACAAAATATGCAGAATAGTATATTGTGCAACAAGTTTTGAAAAAGACTCTTTGCACACGAGTATGAGGTTTGTGCACGAGCCGTAGGCGAGTGCTACAAGTCATACGAGTGTGCAAAGAGTCAGTTTCAAACGTGTTGCACACGATACTTTTTCTGCGACTGCAGAAAATAAGGATTAATATGCGATTTTTATTATTTTTAACTTTTAACTTTTGACAGGACTGTGTGAAAATTTTTCATACGCCGTGTGAAAAGTTTTCACACGCTTATGTCAAAAGTAAATGACAGAAAATAAAATATTTTTGACTGGTTGACACTAACGAGGTTGACATTAACGAATTGTTTATGAATTATTTAAAAAAAAGCACACTTATTGCATGGTTTTCTAAATAAGGAATTTTATTAAATAAATTCAACAAATAATTAAAAAACAACAGACATATTCCTTATTGTGTTTTTAATAAAACATTTAGTATTTCATGGTATTCTTGGAACACATCTTCTCGTTTCATAGGCGAATAGGCAGGACTCGGAACTTCGCTAGTACTGACCACAAAATTTCGATGTTTAAGAACGTACAAATAGTACTTGGATACTATTTTATTTCTATTTGTATTCCTCACGCGGTTTAACGATGGTTGCATAAAAACAAGAGTTTCTTGTATCTTTTTAAACAGGTTATCTTCCAATAGATCTATACCAGCGTTCTTTACTAAATATTTTAAAAGTGGCAAGTTACTGTGTTGTTTATCTATTTCTTCGACACTTTCGCAAAATTTACACAAGCAATACTTTTTGTAAATATTGTCCATTGTAAATATAGAAATTTGTGACAACCTTTTGCATGAATTATTGTTTTGACAGTTTGCTTACGAGTAATAGTTGCTGCCACAGCCTTCTAGAATTCGTGAGTAAAATTATGGTTCAAACTCATAATATATTTTAATAATCTTTTCATATGACAATATAAAATGTAATAAAAAATATATTTACTTAAATTGTAGTAAGATTAGTGGCGGTTGAATAGAAAGCATATTAATGTTAAAACCCTACTTTGAGCAAACCATATTACTAAAGTTTAAGGTAACTCTACAAAAGACATAGGCATATGTGTATCTAATAATATATCACAAAATAGATAATTTTAAATAATATGTTTGTTCCTGTAACTTTAGTAGAACAATTTAAAAAAAAAAATAAGTTAGTAATATAAGTAATGTCTTACGGTAAATATCATGTTACTAAAGTTTACGGAATAAGTTACCTTTATTATTATTAGTAAAACGAACAAATGTTTAAAAACTACACTGTTCATGGTTGTAGTAACAGAGAACACTACTTTTTACTCATGTTTTAAGTTAAGGATTTTAAGGGTAGTAGCCTCCGTCAAGATATATAGGTTTAGTATGTATTCTATTAACAAATAAAAAATTACAAAAGAATATAGGTTGACCCTATTACACCACAAAATATTATTTAAAATTCAGTACTTCCTATGACTTTAGTAATAGCTCGAAACACTGGACAGACAGTATGTAGTGTGTTACTTGTTATGGTATAATATTAAGCTACTAAAGTCCAAGGAACAGTTATATTTTGCCAATAGTACCGGGAAACTTATAAAAGGCTTATGTGTATTAGTTTTAGTATAAGCCGAAGAGACGTTGTTGATATATATTACGAAAATTGCAAGATGTTAACTTTAGCAATAAAATTACAATTTATAATTAGGCTGAATTTAAACAATTAAATACATCAAATAATTTATTCAGTTACAATAAAGTGTTATAATTATTATTTAAATAACAAATTATCTTTACATTAATAAAACAAAATATAAAGTTACATAGCTCTATTTGAAGTTATAGTTAATGGTTATATTTGTGCAGTTTTGGAAACTGTCTGCTGGTATATTTTGTCTTTCAATCGAATTCGTGTATGTTATATTTTCGGTTATGTTTCGTGAACATGAAGGAACCGGTGCCGGCGGGGAAGTTTCTGATTCTTGTATTTCATGTTGTGATAAGGACGTCGTATCCTTCTGCCACTCCACTAGAACGCCATCGCCCATGGCGTTTAACTGTAAGTAAATCCTCACCAGCATTAACAAGTATTGTTGCCGATGAGCGCCGAAAACAATGGCCTGTATATTCGCTCTGATTAGGCAGTTCCAAAAAACTGGCTATTTCTGTAGCCATGCGACCAAACTTATTAATGCCTAGTGCATTTTCCATTTTGATAATTTAAGAAAAATCTGTTTTCGGATATATTAGTGGGTCTGAGATTGGGATACCTTTTACATATATTGTAGAAGTTTCCAGTTAGAGTAAATGTTCGGGGCATATTATTTTTTGTACTTGTTAATTTGATCAACATAGCCGAATTTAAATCTTCCATGTTATTGACTGATAATTTATGTAGTTCGTCACGTCTACAAGCTCCTGCCAGACCAATAGCAACTGCAGCCTAAAAAATTAAATGTGTTAATTGAAAACTTTTAGCAAGTTTACGGGTGAGAACATTTTTTGTACTGTAAAGTTTGCTGTCAGTACGTACTTTTATTAGCAGGTATTGCTGATCCGGTGCTGTATTCAAAAATTGTGAAAAATCCTCCTCCGTTAGAATTTTGGACTTCTTTGGTGCATATTTTTCTGATTTTCGTTTTAGGAACGACTGTAGTTTCATATAATCGGTAATATTAATATTGTGCTTTATTTTTATGGTAGCTTTTAGCATGGAAAATATCGACCACAACGTGGATGCTTTATATTTCCTCGATAGTTCTTCAAAATATACTAGCAGTACATTTTCTGAAGAGGACTTAACATTGTTTCTTGCTTTCCACCTCTGAAATTTTTGGTATGTGGTCTCGTACCTGTATCTTGAAGTTTCCGGCAAAAGATTTTTACAGACGCTTGTAGCTTTCTCTTTTATTTCTGGCGGTGTACATTCAAATTCACTATCACTCTCCATTTTTACACAGCAAAAGATAATTTTTTCTAACAATACTTTTGACAGGTTGAAATTAAAATAAGTGTAATCAGGCAACCGAAAATCACGACCTACTTGATTCAAATTTTTGTGACATTCGTGCTGTGTATCCATCATTTTGGCCAAACCAGACCCAACCTATGTGAAAAAATTTCACACGGTAGTATCATACATCATGTGAAATTAGTCATTTTCAGATCCTGTTTGACGTGCGTTTTTAGACACTTTTCATAGCAGTCGTAGAAAAAAATATTTAAAAATCGGTAAGGTGCACCTTTAAAGGCTATAATCTAACGAATTAGGCAAAGGGCGTGAAATGGATCTTTCGCAAATTTTTTTGGTAGATATTTAAAAAGAAGTTATAATATAAAATACTGAATTATATATTGGTTCATTCAGTTTTTTAGGTTGAAAATAGAATTACAGACGATTTCAATAAGTTACATGAACGGTGAAAAACTTTCAAAATTGTAAATAGACAAAGACGACACAAATACTAGATTGATTTTGTGGATCCTAGAATATGTCTGTACTTTTTAACGCTAATAGTTAATCACTTAACAACCGGTTCATATGTCTGGTTCACTCAGCGGTGTTCATGTTTATAGATGTGGATTGTAGCGTAGACATTGGGGCGAAGGCGCTACTTAATTACCTATTGCGAATGTATCAATGTCTTTTAAGCATTAAAATTAGGGTATTAAAGTTAGAAAAATACTTTATCTAAAAATATTGAGAAACCTGAAAAGAAATTGCATGAACTCAACTTGATCTTGACTTCAGCATACCAAAACAAACATCAAGGGCTCTAATTAATCTATTTATTTAAAAATTAAATATATATACTCAGAAATAACGTGCACAATAGAAAAAGAATTAGGTCTAAAGTCAATTGAGATTATGGTATCGCACTTAAAGTAATAATAATAAGTATCATTCAAATTATAAGATCTTTAACCCTTGATCTTAAGTTCTAAATAATTAATACTGCCTAGTTCCTTTTTTAAAAATATTCCTAACTAGAATATGAATTTTTCAAGTAACTAATTAACAGATAATTACAGAACGTTTTAAATAAAACAACTAAATTAAAGATTAATCTACTAAATAAAAACAATGATAAATTTATCTCATGGCAGTGATAATATCAGTCGACAAATAAACGGTTAAAAGAGAAATATTAAATCAAATAAACTGACGTTTAAAGAAAATATATAGTCAACGAAGATCTACGAGGGAAATCTAAATGAGCTTAATTCGTTAACCTGTTTATGGGCAAAAACCTAAAGTGGTAGTTATGTAAGACGATCTACTGTCATAACCCTTACAGCAAATTACAGTAGGTGCGTAGCATTTAAGTAAGTGTACGTAATCCAAAAGAATAAATCAGATAATTACAATAATATTAACAAGACATTTGCGAACCACGATAACATCATATACGGTAGCGAAGAACGTCGGTATTACTTAATCAAATACCGGTAAGAAATTGTAATAGATACGATAAAAGATATAAAAGTCATTTAACGGTAAATTCGATAAAGGTAAGGTAAGTGATTTTATGACCTACAGTAAGGGCATAGCATTGCTAAGGTAAATGTAGTAATACAAAAACTAAATTAGATAATTGCATTGGTATTAGCAAGATATTTGCTAACCAGAGCAATATCGTATCGTATATGGTAGTGAAGAAATTGGGTTAGTTAACCAACACGGAGAGAATTGTTTGATAACATTTGACCTATAAGGATTAATTTTATCCAAAATCGAGTTCATATAGCACTAGTCCGACATTTTATTAATTTTACTTAATGATTCGATTAATTACCTTGAATAATCGGCATTGAATAGATTCAATATCTCTATCATTAATACCATAAAACTCAACATATTAATTTTATAAGTTTTTTATTGATATAAATAAGTTATTTTATAAAATTAATTAAATTTAAGAATAAAACCAATTATGCATTAGATTTATTCTATAAAACAAATTATAGGTTTATTCCTTTTTTGATCAAACATATCAAATCAAAATAGCTGATGAACTGCAATTGAGATTATTCTTATATGACATAAAGTTTGTCATTTATTTGATCAGAGCTATAAAATATTGAATGTTTTTTATTCACAATATTAGGTGATATCTATCAATTTTTTACTCAAATCTATCACTTATTTAACTGAACTTACCAAAATAACTGATGAACCGCTTCTGAGGTTTGTCTTATATTAGCTAAAATGTGTCACACATTTGATTCGTTTTATAAAATAACTAGTGTTTTCATTCAAAATATTAGGTGATTTCTATGAATTGTTTTACTAAAATATATAACTTATTTGACTGAAACTGCAAAAAAAATTTATAGTTTTGTGTAAAATATTTGATCATTCCTACTTATCAAATATTTTATTGAAATCTGTCACTTATTTTACTGGATTTGCCAAAAAAAATGTGTTTTTGGTTCGAAGGTTTAAGATGTACAAAAGAAAAACTAGTATTAGTGACAAAAAGATCTATTTTTGCATAAAAACATGTTTATTAAAAAATAGAACTTAAACATATTAAATAACTCAAACATGTCTGCTTCATACAGATGTTTTAAAAATCTTAGTTCTAATATAATACCAGTTAGTATATATAATATTGTAGTATACAATGCCATAAGTTTTAAACAAATCTACACATTTTATACCTTTTTAAAAGAGAAACTGAAACATTTAAATAAAGTGAGAGAAGAATATTTTAAAATAAAAGTTTTAAATGTAGATACAAAATACCTACTTTAAAATTGAAATATTAGAGGTGAGTGCCGTAAAGTGCGGCCACTCCAGCAGCAGCTGACATATGTTTGTCTGTGAATATGTCGTGAACTCTTGCCTTCTTTCCTCAAAAGCTTCCATCCATTTGTTTTCGATAATATCCCATGACTTTTGGTGGTACTTGAGCCATGTTTTGCTATCTGATGAAGCTAAACCGACAGCTAAACTATCTGTAAAATAAAGGAAAAAAAATTAAAAAGCCGTTTAAAAAAAACGATATTTTTTAATAATCCATTCTTGATTTTAAGCCAAAAAAATAAAATGACCCCGGTATTGATAATACAATTTATTGAATTGACAAAAAATTTGCCTGACGTGTGCCACACTATAAGACAAGATACAAATATGATTTATTATAGGATTTATTCTTTTACTTCAAATAGTAAATTAATATATCAAAAATGCAATTAGAAGAAAAATAAAACGAACAAGTGATAATAAATACTTACCAATGTCCAATGCAGTTTGGTTGTTCTTTTTCTTCCGCTTTTTCTGCACAGGAAACAAATTTGTTTTCTCAGCTATTGGACGGCGTCTTATAGGCCTAGTAGAGACGTCCTCCTGGCGAGCTTTTCCTCTCTTTATAATGAAATTATTATTAAAATACTGTATGGGTTAAAATCTACTTACCTTGCTTTCTCCACAAAAGTTATCTTTAATCTCTTTAGAAATTTTTACGAAATCTCATTCGAACATAAATTTATTTTTGTTGACATAGTTTCGAACAATGTACTGTACTAACATTTCTCGCTTTGTTAGGGTCAGCACTCCATTGTTGCAGCTTTGTATAATTTTGCGACTTTCGTGGCTTCTGAGATATGATGGCAAATCCTAAAATGAAAAGGAAGATGTATTTATCTTTTGCGGGAGATTTTCCCTGTTCCTCCCACGTCCCATATCTACGCCTTTGAATTTTAAAAATATTATATATACAGGATGGAGACTTATCCAAACTAAAAACATACACTCTAACCTTAATAATTGCTATGGCTGTGTATCCAACCCTAAAGAAAGGTTTCAAACCTTCCATTAATGTTGGATATACCCTAGTCGTCACAAATTTTGAATATTTCCAAATTTGGTCCCAAATCTTGAGATATATTGGCATGGATGTATCCATATTCTCTAAGGTTATATCTATATTCTCTAGACTTTCGTCACGATAGCCAACACCTTTATCATGACGAATCTGAGGCAAAATTGTGTTCAGAAATTTGTCGTTCTCATCTAAATTGTCCATTGTTTGAACTACAAAATGTAAGACAAATATTTGTATATTCTAGACGCTTTTCTCATCACATTTTTGTACGGACTAATCATTTAAATTCGACCCCATTAAGGGCAGCTACGATTTTGAGATCGTAGTAGATACGTCTTGTTCTTACTTTAAGATAGATGCAGCGGCAAGAACTTACCTCTGTCCTAGTCTCCATCTTCCAATACGATCCGCTTGTGGTCTTCCCGGTGCACGCACAAACCACCGTACACAGACAATAAATTGTATCAATTATATTAGGTAATAATACATATATATTTCAACGGAACGGAGCAGCAATATTGTATATATTTTATCATGTCGACGAGCCCGGAGCAAACCTGTACCCTGGATACTGCGCCAAACATCAACGCATCATATGGGAAACTTGGGTATGGGGATGCATTCGTTTTTTGAAAAATCAGTTTTCGACACCAATTTGGTCTTGACTAATAACTTCCATTATTCTTGCAATTAAAATCGAGGGTTTGAGAGAAATTTTTGTAAAATGGTTCCAAAATATGTGCTTGGTAAATTAAGGGATTTTACCGAAAGTATAAAATGATGGTTTTTATAGAGAATTTCCGGTTTCCGGTTATTAAACAATAAAAGTTTATAAAACAACTAATGGCCGGCCGGTTACCTGATAGACATAAGTCAATGTGAGGTTTTAAAATAAAATGTTGTAGTTATTTTACTTAAATCGTATTATACTAACATGTTCTACCTAGTGACTAATTTGCATGATTTTCAAACCATTAAAATCTCTTTGGCGACTCTTGATGTGACTAGTTAAATAAGTTATTTTCGACAGAGTCGTACTTCGAGATAATTGATAATTCATATAAATTTAGGTTAGTTTGCGTTTGATTGGTTCCTCGTTACAGTTCCCAAGCGAGCGGAGCCAGCCAAGGGAAAGAGTATGAAGTTAAGTTTCATCTCAAATATTTGAATTTAACCAATCACAGCAAAACGTACCAACCTGCACTTTTGATTGTATTCTGATAACACCTCGGCGAAGAAAAAATGTGTCATTCTAGCTGGAGACGCAGGTTTGAAAACTTGTGACTTCACTAATATGAAAATCTAAATGTTCCAGAAATTCCTTTAATTTGCAGCAAAATACCTTATTAAATATCAGTATGGGACATTATACATAAAATACTTATGTTTACCTATTTATTTTGCCAATTTTGTCTTAGAGCCTAAAAATGCCATAATAAACTGTATTTTGAAAGTTGATTTTGGACACTCTGTATTTCTGTATATATCGTTGGAACTTCTTATAATTCCCTGAAATTCTTACATTTAATATTTTTGACAAAAACGTCAAATAAAAGAAGGTTTATACATGAACCTATCTAAAAAATAATTAATTTTGAAAAACCTCATTAACTGGTCCAATACATTGAAGGATAGACACAGAACTAATTTTCAATGTTATTCAATTAATAAAAAAAATCTGCTAAAAGTTCATAAAATGTTGTGAAGAGATCATTCTTATAGCCATTTATTGTATTTATCCAAAAAGGAATCAATTAATAACTAAATCGATAAAGATACCCAGTTTTTACTGGCTAAACTTTTGGACTGATGTATTTAAAAAGTTGTAGGATCTATCAAACCCAATTTATAGATTCAATACATCGAAATATAAAATCACTTCTAGATACAGTTAAATTTATAAAAGACATTGTAAAACATATCTAAAATTATGTAAAATTGGTAAAATTCCTTCCATCCTAATTTACTGTTATCAATTCAGATAAATTTTATTGAATTTATCCGAAACGGATTGTATTAATCCTAAGGTGATAAATATTGCTAAATTTAGGACTAATACTCACTGTTTTGTAAATTATATAAAATCGTTTTATGATTTATATCAAATTAATTCTCTCCGTGAAAGACAAATGATTGTCTTTGGTGTTAGTTAATCAAATACCGATAAAAAAAAGCGGTAATAAATACGATAAAAGATAATAAACGATTAAAAAGGCATTTAACGGTAGTTTTGCGAAAGATAGGATAAGGTATGGTAAGTAAAATAAGTAATTATGAGGTCTACTTGTCTGCCATTTTCATATGACCATACAAAAGTGGAATTTACTGTCAGTGGTTGGTTGCTATTCCCTAACTCATACGACTACTTGACTGGCACCAATTATAGCTTTACTGCTTCCTGTGAAGCTCCACGTCTCAAACTGGCGGGAATGAACCTATAGAAACTCTTAAAGCAAGCGAAACAACCTGGCGGAGAATATACCTAAGTTAAATTATAAATAAGTTTAACTATCTAATATAGAAATAAAAAGCTATAACATAACTTTTGAAAAGGGTAACATCACTTTACATAAAATACTTTTACGAGATGTAAAACTCATTAAATTCATATATTATAATCGACCGGATGATCTATGCTTTCATGCATAAAAATCTCATAAACATTACACCGGCCAAGCAGCCTCAGCATGGGGAATGTTGATGTGTCTGAATTCAAAACCTTACTAGGGTGTTTCTAAAGTCAGATGTTAATAAAAGAGAATTGCATCAATCTGCACTTTAAATTTTCAGCTATTTTGGCGTATTTCAGTTGGAGTAATTCGTTTTTGCAAGACGCCATTTTTGCGTTTTTTTTTAAGATAAAGATAAAATTTAAGTAAAATAAATGGACTTCAAAAAAGTTGTAATGCACTATACCTGTCGGCACTATTCATAAATGTATTGCAGCAAAATATAAATTCAATATGTTGGTATTTAACAAATTTGGCAATTTTCAAAAACATGAAATGTGATATGTGAACTTTAATTAATTACAACGGCTCAATCGTAAATTATTACTAGAAAACGACAAGTAGATAGTAATACATCGCACAGCGATATAAAATACATTTTCCAATTAAATACTTGTACCATACCGAACCCCTTTGTCTCTCCCTAATTTAGCAAGAAATCCATCCAAACCTAAAGACTGAAACTAATTTCCCTAAATGTTTACCTCCGTTTGAGTTCCATTCATCAAAGTGCACAATGAACCTATTGTCTCTATTAGGCATTCCGATATAATGGGTAAATACACAATTAGCTGTAGGACGGTATGTAGTATGATGGAATAAGACGGATGTACTCATTTAGCCATGAATAATTCGCGAGACTGCTTCGAGTATCAACAGTTCTGTTATAGATGTTTGAGGAGCTAATATTTGCGAAGATATATGTTAATGGAGAGGATTAGGTGCTAATTTAGTAATATCAGTTATACGTGCTTCCTCAATAATGTTTCACCTAATTCCTTATCATAAATTTTAACATCCTAATAAAAAATTTCATATTATTTGCTACTTTTATTGATGTGTGAGTATGTCTAAAGTTTATATTATAAACATGTGGTATATCCCTGTTTTTAACACAGGTCTCTTTCCCAAATTTTATTAGCATATTTTGCCTGATGGTTGCAAGCAATGCATGCACAAAAGACTGAATTTTTCAATATGTTACATATTTTAAATATGCCTCTTTCTCCGTACTCCTTGCAACACGTAATACCTCCAAGACAAGTTCCTAGATGGTATGTACCTCTGGCAAGCTCTTAGAAAATCATTTATTATTGTAATGATCCTTTAGTTGTTGGTATAAGCTGAAAATTATTTTAGAAAGTGCTTTGTTCTCTAAATTTCCGATGTTATTCTGCAATTACAACTCAACCAACAGAGAAGTTTTTCTTAAAAAAAACACCCTTCAAAAAGCTTCAGTTCATACAAACCTGAAAAACAAACCAGTTTTTCGTTCATTTGTGGTAATTATGTTAAAACTAAATGTTTATAATATATTCGAGAATTTTGGTGTCCGTTAAACTTTAATGCAATTTTAGTATGTTGTTTTTCTTGATGTTGATCAAAAGTGTACAAGGAATATATATGAATCCTAATACTAGTTTTTGAGATAACAGGTGTTTAAAAAGTTAAACATTCGTTTTGGTTGGTGCTCATCGAACTATTTTTATGGGTTTGGACGAAAATGGTTAGGATCCAACACTATTTTTACTATAAATAAATGCTTTTTAGGCAGTGGCACACACTAATGGAATATTCTATGGTACTCGATAAAAGGTGTGTGTACGAAGATGTTGATTGACACGGTTCTTAAATATCTGTAGGTTGTAATAAGGGGAAACAGATGTCCTGGGAGTGAGTTCCACAGTGATGCAGTGCACTGGACAAAAAAGAAGTCCTTGTAAGGCGATGTTCCAGGTGTTTCTGTTTGTACGACAAACGGGTCCCCTATGACAGGCGTTGCTTGGAGGGCGGGATGAGGCAAGCCAAATCCTGGGAACATCTGTCGTTAAAAATATCTGTAAAACAGGCAGGTCTCCGCCAGATATCTGAGGTGTTCCAGACTATCCATATCCCGGGTCAACTCCGGGTTGCCGATCGACGAGACACACAGCTCTCTTCTCAATAGAATCCAGCAGCTTTAGGGTATTCTTAGGTGCGGCACCACAGATGTGTGAGCAGTGTTCTAAGTAACGGTTTTTTGTTGCGAAATAGCGCACCAACGTTCTACGAGGATGATTTTGCAATGTTGGCAACGCTGTTGACCGAGACACTCAATAATCCGATTGAACAGATTCCTGCCGCCGCAAGTTTGGGTTTGTTTGGGTTGAAAGACAAGGGTACTGTCATCTGAAAAACAGTAAACAGGATTATTGATTTCGGCCAGCAAGGGCCAGAAAGCCCTTGAGGCACGCCTGTATTGATGGTGAATGTATCTGAGATGTAAGCATCAACTGCAACGTGCAAAGACCGGTTCTTAAGAATTCTAGCAAGCTAGCTGCAGAAAGACTCTGACAGTCTGAAAGACGGCAGTTTGTAGAGAAATGCGTCGTGCCAAACTTTGTCGATTGCTTTCGAGATGCGTTGGATACGCAATCGCTCGAGACTTTCCGTAGTTCTCAATTGCGCTACTCAATACATGAGTGACATAGGCCCATATATCTTTTTTTGCGACAGCCCTATTGACTATCGCTAATTATTATTCTGCTAGTTCCGAGGTACTTGAGGAGTTGCTGGCTGATTGACATGTTCCGTGACTTTGGAGATTATTGGAAGCAAGGCAATTGGGTGATAGTTTGACATCCTGGTTTTCTTGCCTTTTTGGAACAGGTTGCACTCGAGCGACTTTTTAAGGAGATTGGTAAATCCCTTTTCGGTAAGGCAGAGGAAAAAGTACTTGGACGTATATCAGATATTTTTATTGAAAAAGCCAATTATGTCGGTTGGTAGACCAATTAGAGCTTTACTGCTTCCTGTGAAGCTGCACGTCAGGCCATGTGGGCCAGCATCACTTCGACAAATTTAAAATGGGTTCGCCTTATAAGAGTGCTTTCTCTTATTTAATATCTTTATCACTAAGGCGGAGTTTTATCGACAATACCCAAACAGAATTATTGCACTCGACGCGCGTTTCGCTAACCATGTTAGCATCATCAGGAGCAGGAGATGATTAGAACTAAATTTTAAATCTACCTAACTCGGTTTTATACTTAATGCTTGCTTAATCAAGCGGAACCAGAGGAACCAATCCTGGAATCACACTAGTCCCGCTCGATCAACCAATACAATGGACTATACGGAATAGGCCCTCTATCTCTATTTATACTATTCCTACATTTAATAGTTTCCATACTTTCATATGCGCCTAATAATATCATATAAGTTATTTTAAGAATTAATTTTAAATTTTTAATTGTTATTCTATGACTGTTATCAAAAGCATGTTTGGTAACACTTGGTTTTTCTGTTCTATCATAGTTTAAATGAGCTATGTGGTCCTTTAATATCGTTTGTATAGATCGTCTAGATTGTCCAACATATTTTTGGTTACAATCCATGCATCCAATTTCATATATTCCACTTCTATCTATTATTTCAATTTAGTCCTTTGGACCACCTAATAATTTCTTATTCTTAAACTGAGTTTGGTATACTAATTTTAAACCTGCTTCCTTAAAGACTTTTTGGAGTCCTCTAGTATACTGAGGATTATATAGTATCGAGACATATTTTGTATTTTCATCCTGATTGACGAAAGAAGGTGGAATCGCGAATAGTCTTTCTAAACAAATACCTATTAATTACTCTATTTATTAGGTTAGTATTGACACCCTTATCTTTCGCTATATTCTTAATTGCCTCCTTTTCATTATCAAATCTTTCTCTGCGGAGAGGAAAGCTAACCATCCGATGTTCTAAAAAATGAAAGCTGGCCATTTTGTGTTAGTCGCAGTGGAAGTAGTCATTAGGAATATATCGGTTAGTGGCAGTACTTTTTCTATAAATATCAAATTCTAGTGTGTTATTATCGTTCTTAATCACTAAAGTATCAAAAATGGAAGTTGCCCATTGTTATCGACTTCATAAATAAATTTAATGGTGGGGAAACTGTTGTTTAGTATGGTTACAAAATCTTCAGCAGCTGTTTTTGTGTAGAAAATCGTGAAAATGTCATCCACATACCTGTACCATACCCTTGAAAAATATTCGAACTTCTTACTGATTTCATTTTCAAATTTACTCATGAGAAGATTAGCTAAAAACGGTGATAAACAGCTGCCCATTGCCGTGCATTCAAGTTGATGGTAATAGTTATTTTTATATTGAAAATAACTGATCCAGCAAAGTTTGTTTGATTTCGTTACCAAAACTATTCATCTCTAGTAATTCACCAAGGTATTGCAAGGCCTGTGGGTTTGGTACACCAGAGAACAATAAGCAAACATTAAAAGTGATTAAAGTTTCACTTTGATTAAGGTTCGTACCTTTAATTTTGTTTATGAAATCTAAGGAATTTAGTACTCCTGAATTCTGTTGTTTTATAGAAAAATTTTCAAACTGGTTTGCTAACCACTTGGATATATTATAAGTTGGCGATCCTATTGTCGAGACTATGGGACGCATTGCCTTCCCAGGTTTATGAATCTTGGGAATCAAATTTTTTTTCAATATGTTCAATGTACAACCTTTACATTCTAATAGGTAGTCAATTTATTAAAGCGTTTATTAATACAATTAGTAAGACGATTAATTGTAGATTGATATTCGCTTCTATATCTAAAACAATAATTGTATGCTTAGTTTTGTATATATGTCAGGCTAAGGTCTAAGCCTGAGTCTGCTATGAGATCTTGTGTTCATGCAACCCAGCTATGACGATTTCCTTACTCAATATGTTTCTTTAATTACCTTAAGGATGTTGTTAGTTAATTAGATGACATTCACATTGATTTTGAGTCATAAATCATGCCTCGTTTTTTCGGAAGGCCCTATCTTGTTCATGTGGCTTCTCCTGGTAGCAGATACACTACCATCTTTGAATGAGTTAGGCCCGGTAACTTTCTCCATTTGTCAAAAAATTGCTGTTGTGTCCAACTGGAGAAGGCTTCTTGAGCCATGTTGTAAGCTATTACCAGTACTTGTTCTGGTTTTATGAAGGCCGTTGCGGTCGCCGACTTCGAAATTGCACAGTAGTAGAAAATAGTTATTTATGCAACAAGTGTGTAAAGTGACCTTTTTTATGAATGGGAATATTGTCACATAACCCGTACGCGAATGCGACAATCCCATCAATAAAAAGAGTGCTTCACACATGAGTAGCACATACAATTTTTTCTACTACCGAAAGATATGAAAAAATAAAAATATATATTAATTTATTTTACGCACAAGTGCGTAAAATAATTTATTTTACACACTAGTGCGTAAAATAAATTAATATATATTTTTATTTTTTCATATCTTTCGGTAGTAGAAAAAATTGTATGTGCTACTCATGTGTGAAGCACTCTTTTTATTGAATATTAAAAATACGTCAGATTTACTTCACGCACTAGTGCGTAAAGTTATTTATTTTACGCACTGCATTAAAAAAGGTATATTTTACGAATCTTAGTGCGGGCGTAAAGTGAGTATTTTACGCACGGTAGTAGAAAAATATGTTTTTACATAGCGACATTTAATTTCCTTACCTGACTGTATCTACCATTTTT